>NMRB01001312.1:152059-196683 GCA_002633025.1 Notospermus geniculatus
ACCCCCCCCCCCCCCCCCGTTTCAAACCCGGCGCTATCCATACGTTACCCGCCCTCCGAAACTCAGGTAGCAGTAAACAGTTTTGTATCCGTGAGCGTCTATATCCAATAGGATAGTGCGAATAAAAATGACAATATCATTTGATCGAGTTGTGCCAGGTGTATAGCGCAACTGTTATCAGTTTTTTCGTCGGTTGCTTGATTTTTTAATATATAGTAGAAGCAATACTGAATCTGTCAATATTTTGAAATATGATCATATGATCAAGAGGAATGAAAGCGCTATGGGACATTAAAATATACATAATGAGAATTCCAGCCTAAGTTACATTTTTTTTCGAATATTTTATCTCCATACTTTTTATTTCAACTATTTCAAATCATATCTGTGGATGAGGACAGTGCATGACCGTCGGTAAATTGGGCTGTCATTCAAGGCGGTTCCAGGGAATGACTGCCCGGCAACAACGTCAAAATGCGTGGGATAGTACATTTTATGTGAATAGCAGAAAAAACAGCGGGACGACCCATACATTTTTTTTTACTTCAAATTTATTTCATTTCTACTAGCCGGATATGGATTTTCGCTGAAATCTGGTGTCTAGTTTTCGAATTATATTTTTACCCGAACATAGCTTTCATCACCTACATGTACGTGACAGTACTGTGCAGTTCTGGCCTGTAGACAGATCTCCAAGGTAAACTACTGATCCTGTCTTTACTCCTTACTGGATATGTCTCATCCTTCAGCTTTGTCTCCTCCATTAAGATGAAGTTTCGTTCTTTCCAATGATATACAATACGTATAGCAATAAGGAGTTCATGTCTTCGAATATTGACTTGCGTGTCTGTATGAATGTTGATGCACACACAGAAATACATGTAATTCAGAAAAATGTTTATTGGAAATGAATGAAAATTCTCAGAATATTCCATACTAGCAAGTACCCGTGGCGACAGGTGCGATTGTGAGTTCGGCAGAGGTTGGAATGCACGGCCCTGGTGGAATAGATGCACCCAGGGTGCAGTAGGGAGAATTTAGAAAGCAATCGAACAACATTGCTAAAAAAGTAAAATTGCGATCAAAACAATGTTCTCTTTGTAAATTAAACCACCCGTTGCATCAGGATATGATATCCTCTACCATGCCGAATTTCGAGGCAAAACAAAGTTTCTAAGTGTGACTTCATTGAGCCGACTTCCAGCATTATTATATAGATTTATGAGCAACCGTATATCTGGTGCAAGTAGAAATTTGTGAGTTTCACCGCAGGCATTCATGTTCAAAGACATTTCTGGCACAATGTGAACGACGTCATTTCCGGAAATTATGACCGCCGCACAACACCGCACCGCCCGCGCTGCGCCGCGCTAGTGTCAAATGTGACACCGCTTTCGATTATTTCACCGCATCGCACCATGCTGCCAGTGCGAACAAGGCTTTACAAAGATCACCATCCTGCCGATATGCATCGAGATTTTCATCGGGGTTCCAATTGACTGTAGCCGTTTGCACACGTAATTTAATGTAGATTGAAAGTCAACATTGATGTGATTTGCCATGACACGGGTTCGAGTGATAATTGATTGCAATGATGTGTTCGTGATTTTTAGCCCACCCGGCCGCAAGGCCCAGCAGGGCATATGCTGTGGTACATGTCATACATGTATCTAATGGGTTTTTGATTTGACCTAATATTCAAGGTCACAGAGGTCAAAGTTCAAAATTTTGCCATTTGGTAGCACATTTCCTGGCTATTTGACCAAGAGTCTTATAACTCCTATGAGTTCAGCAAATTTCGGCCCAATTCTACCTGAAATACATTGTATGGCCACCAGGCGGCCATCTTGGAAAATGCCTTTTGGCCCATATCTCATAAATAACTGCAACTAGAATGTCTGACCTTGCAATTTTATGTACTAGGTATCCTCTATGCGTACAACAAATCTGGACCCTTTTCGACTTCAGATATAGCTGCCAGTCTGCCATCTTGAAAACGGGAATTCAGCCAATGTCTCATTGAAGAATAGCAGCTACAATATTATAACTTGGTACGAACATGTGTGTTGATACCCTCTATATGTTTGCCAAATTTGCACTTCAAAATAGCACTTCAAATATGGCCGCCAGTCGTCCATCTTGAAAAATGTACTTTGGCTCATATCTCATGAACGATACCACAAAGAATGTTCTAACATGGTATGATTTTTCCCTGGACCATTTCATTTGACGAATCTGTTTGGTCGTTGGTAGTTTTAGATACTGACCTAAGGTCTAGGTCTAGGTCAATTTTGAACACTCCAAGCCGGCTCAGTTGCGTTTCAAAAATAGTGCCAAACTTTGGCACTATTTTTGATGGAGTCGGAGGAAGCCGAATTTCAAACCTATCCGCTGTACAGGGTGGACCTCAACAAACACCACGGGAAAAGGCCCTATTATTTCCAAAGTATACATCTCCGGGGAAAACCAAAAACTGTATCATGTCAGACAGTAGGAGCAAAAAGCATAGGCAGAATTTGGAAATCTCCAAATCAGTCATTTTGATCATCTCGGAAAATATTTGCACACAGAGCAAATGGCCAGCCACGCTCTCCGGTCTGAACCGCCTTTGGTTGCTTCCTTTTCGTGCCTCAAAAAAGTGAATGCCTGTTCGAAATTTTGCCTTTTGGTGGCACGTTTCGTAACTGCCGGGGGTATTGACCTGAAACTTGGTACATATAACCAAGTTGGGTCTGATTCGATTCTTGGCTTGGCCACCAGGTGGACATAATTTACTCAAGCGAGAATGTTTTGACCTTGAAATTTTGACCATAATCAAAACCATAATAATCACAATAACCCTGGAACTCAAGGCTTGCCCTGGAACATTTCGATATAACATTTGTCATTTGTTCTTCTGGTACATTCACCCAGGTGAGCACATGGTCCATGGACCATTTCATTTGAAGATGTGGTGTTGCGGGGTGATTTTCAACCCCTCAGACATGCTTGCATAAAACACACTTAATAAAAAAAATTGCATGTACGTACAGTACAATCTAACCCGAACGACCTACCCTGAAGTTTTCAAAATAGTACCGGTATTCCAATTTAGTGTAGGCATTTTGAAGGACTATTTTCCGTAAAAGGACAAAAATATCAGGTCACCTCTCGACCCATAAGTCGGCCAAAACTCTATCGATTTCGATGAAATATGTTTATTTTGCTTTTTCTCCGTCAGCAATTGAGAACGAGGCTTCTTCCAGGATTGACCGCCTTATGCAAATACCATGTTTCCAAATATGGAAAAACTGATCGTCAGCGCCATGTGCTCAGAGCAAATTAAATTAAATTTCAAGATCACACCCGCGAAACATGGTGTGTGCAAGGAGAAATAGGGCTTGGAGAGGTCACTTTTCGGGCGCTTGAATTGAAAGTTGTAACAAATGTCATCGTTTAGAAAGAGGACCTCATCTTTCCAAATTGCCAAAAAAAAATAGTAATTTTGGTTGAACGGTTCCGCCATATGCTGTTGAAGGTACGTTGAACATACGGAAAATTGGTGATTTTCGAGTTGTATATTTTTGGTGTTATACTCTACACTCCCACTAATACCTTCCTGCACGAGGAAAAAATGACAAAATCCTAAGATGAAGAAGATATCGCACGCTGTCATTCTTTGCCAGGCTCGGGAGCGGGACAAGTCAGTGGACAGGACATTACTGTTTCTGACCATACCCCCACCCCATTATCTTCAACTTAGGATTTAAGTCATTTTTTTCCGAGTTCAGGAATGGGACAGGTAAGTGGGAGTTCAGAGTATATTTTTGGTGCTAGCCATTGGCAAATGAAGCACTTTAGGCCTACGTACATGTATCTGCATCACGGGCGTCTGTTTTTTCCTGAAGCCAATTAAAATAGATTGTTTTGTGTAGTGATTGTTTTTTCTAGTGATTGCCTACTGTCTGCACGTTACGGCTACATCTGATTTGAGAATGACGCTGCTTTCATTTCTCCAGATTGACCTCCAGTCTTTGTCCTGAGCGATACAATTACTCGCTCGATACTCACAAACATCAAACCAACTGACACGTTGTGAATATCAAAGCAAATGGTTAATACTAGTGTCACCGACAGCTCGAAACCTTGGGGCGTGTTGAGCCTGTCAGTACCAGAAACCCGATCGTGGTTTCGTGGTTGGTTGAAGCAAAGCCGGCGAATGAGAATGAAAATCTTAGATGCATCTCTCCCTTCGCCATAAGAGTAGATGACTCTGCCAACAAACTCGCTAGCCCAGTGGTACGGCGTTCCGCGTTTTTGGTTTGCTCCACTTGTACCACTGGCTTCAAACGCCCTCATCACTTCAGCTCGGAATGAGCAGAATGAACAAAAACTGATCTACAGCCAGTTTTCCACCCTAATAAAATCATAATCGTACTGTCAAGTTTAGAAGTGTACCAAAACACCAAACACGCCATGATTTTTAAACTTTTGTTCGTTATTTTGTGTGGCACTTTTTTGCGGCGGATTACACTTATGGCTGTGCTTCGGTTCGGTTGTTCCGGCAGAAATAGTTTCTATTTTAGAAGCAACCAAATCGATGGACCAATCAGCTTCGTCGAATTTGATCACATGATTTTGTGAGTGTAAACATAACCACGTGCCACAAGGAGGCAGCCATCTTAAATGACGTCATTCCTACGCGAAAAGAAGTACGGGGCACTGACGTTTGAAGGCAGAGTCAGTAAGAACCCTGATAGCAAGGACACGTGGAAATTACGTGAAAAAAACGTGAATGCCTGACGTGGAAATCACGTCTAAAAAGACGTAATTCCAACGTTAGATCTGCTCATGGGAATCACGTGGTTAGCACGTCGTTTCTTCACGTGAATATAACATGAATAAGACGTCTTTCCAACGTGACACGTTTCTGTAATTCAATCATATGACGTCGTTTCTACGTGATTTCCACCTGTTTATCAACCAGTTTCCATTGCATTTTCAACCAGTTGTGGTGTCGGCTTTCAACCAGTTTTCAACCAGTGACTTTTTTCAGATTTTAACCTTTTAGTTGGATACTTGCAACTGCCCATACATGTAGTATGGCAGGAGGAGTATTCCTGATCAGGGGACTCTGTTAGGCCGAGTCGGCCGCAACAGTGAAGTTGCTACACCATATTGAGAGTTGATGACGAAGGTTGCATTCAAATTTCTTGAAAACTTATGTGGTGTAGGTCACGCATCGTTTCCTAATATTTTAACACTGATGAAAATTATGAGGATAGTTTGTGGTACCAACTAATGCCATTACAATGTTGGTATTAGTTGTCCCAATGCTTTAATATACCACATTTTTCATTGCACTGATTAATTATTAGGATTTGTATTAAACAATATTTGACGTCTTTCCCACGTGATTTCTACGTCTTGTATAAAAAATGTTTTTTTGGGGTTCTAATGGATTTTTTATTTTCTTCACTATTATATTTGTATTCATTATTAACATTATTATTAATATTGTTAACATCCACAAAAACATTGACTTTTTGAAACTTGTCTTTTATGACACGTAATTTTGATGTGATCATTTAACGTATTTTCAACCACTTGGGTGGTCGTTTAAAACTGGTTGAAAACATGACGTGACTAAAACGTGACAACTCGTTTTCACCATGAGGGGCATAAAAACGTCGAATAATCACGTGAAAAACACGTTGAAAACTTGTCGTGAAAAAACGTGTGACGAGTTTGACCAGTAATAGAGAGCTTCTGCAAGCATGCTTATCGCCAAAAGATGGCATCAAAGTTCTATGTGACCAATACAATAGAACATTCTCCTGATTGGTGCCGCATCAACCATGCCGTGACGTTATTGAATTAGCTAAATTTTGATAAAATTCGACAAAAACCTGCAAAACTGTAGGACCATTCCGCAAGGTTGATAGCCCTTGCGCGATAGGGGCATTTGACAAGTTTTATGGGCCGAATAGGCCTATCAGCTTATTCCGAGGCGAAACGAGTACGAAACCGAGGGCCCCTCGGCTTGGCCGAGTCGCCTCAAAACAACAGACCAAATCCACGGTGTAGATCTGGTCTAATAAGGACACGCAAGAAGACATTCTTTGCTCGCAGAATAACATAGCCTAGCCAGAGAACACGAACCAGGGACCCATGTTCCCGAAGCCATCGTAATGTAAAAAGATGTCGTTACGCTATGCATTTTCCCACGGTATTGGATCTCAAATGCGTTATTTGACTGCCGACGTAGAGGGAGCCACCTAGCAGCAGTAAGACAAACTACAAAAATGCATTTGTACGCAGTAAATCGGGTCATTCGCCGACACGTAGTTAGACCCTCGGGTTGGAGAGTGGCGCGGTGGCGCCGGCTGTCGAGAAAAAGTGGCAATACCGTGTTCCTTTAACGACATCGTTAACCTAACGACGGCTTCGGGAACATGGGCCCACGGAGAGTCCCATTGATCTGGCTGCCTTGGCTATGGCCTGCATGCCAGTGTAGCTCAGCGATGAAATCTTTTCACGCCGCTTGTTAGTGAAAGATGTCATTATATCTCCTGACTTGTGATCTCTTCCGTAGAATGCTTGGAGTCAGTAGCTAGCAGTACAGCATTCCCTTCCACAATTGGATCTCANATCTCACAGAACGGTCCCTTTCAATCCAGCCGCTTCCGTATGGTTCATCGTTGATTTCCGATCCATGCTTCATGGCGGAGGCAGCTCACCGCAGGTGCTCAACTTTCACCGTGGGACATTCGTGCACAACCCAATGAGAAGTGCACGGCAACTTCCTGGCGCAATAATTCGCAGCGGGTGATTCTTCCGATAGAAAAACTGGGAGAGGTCTGGCTCTGTCGCTTATTCTATGATAGTATTACTTGGCGAATTTTTACGATGCCAAATGGTAAGTGGTAAAATGGATACAGATAGAGTCCAACATTGCCGAATGGGAACTCCTAACCCTAACCCCCTAATCCTAACCCTAACCCTAACCCTAATCCTAACTATCCCTTACCCTAACCCCAACCCTAATCCTAACCCTAATCCTAACTTTTGGACTCTATCTGTATCCATTCTACCATTCTCCGATGCCAAATCTTTAAAGTACCACGGTATTGCCGCTTTTTCTTGACAGCGGCGCCATCGCGCCACTCTCTAACCCAAGGGACTAATACGTTGTCGGCGAATAGACCCGATTTACTACGTACATTTTGTAATGGATTTTTGTAGTTCGTGTTGCTGCCGCTAGGTGGCCCCGAGCCCCTCTACGTCGGCAGTCAAATTACCCATACAGATCGCATACCGTTGTCCTTTAATGCCCCAATCACACTGAGCTAGTTCTAAGTACGTTCTTGAAAATTTTGCCGAACGGGCTCAAACTGACTGCGAGCGGAGTGGACGTAGTGGCAACTTTTTACAGTCTTTTTACGAACTTCGTGGACGGGAAGGGTGCTCCAGAACATCGAGGCATTATTTTGCCAAGGGTTACACGTTCTAGCCCGTTTTACGATTTTTTAGGACCGGGCAGGACGTTTTGAGAACTACTTCAGTGTGACAGGCCCTTAAGCGGCGAATCCACTGTCGCGATTTGGGCTTGAGACGGGGTTGCGGTCCCTTGCGATCGCCTTACATGGCAATCGGAAGTCCTTATAAGGTAACCGGAAGGGAACGCAACCGCGTCTCAAGCCAAAATCGCGACAATGGATCACCCGCTTTAAGATTTCGCTCTTGATAACGAAGCTAGGACTTCATTGGAATTGCCAAGTTTCGATCTGATTCGATTCTCGGCTTGTCCACCAGGTAGCCAAAACCGAAAACCCCTAAAGTGCAAAACCCCTGAATCATCTCCAAATTTTTATCATAGGTGCACCTACGAGGAGGATTCATGACACATGTAACGGGGCTTTTTAATTGAGGCACTTTTCAACTTGGTGAGAGATACAAATGAAAAAACAAACTGGCCACACAACTCCAAGTAAAAAAAAATCCGTTCGGGGTGATCCGTATACACGTTGAGTCTGTCACGTACATGTACATGTATGTCTTGCCAGTACGACACAGTTAGATACAAACTCACAGTTCTCTTGGTAAAAAGGACGTCACCTCTCCGCAAAGTCTAATATATTACTATGTATGTGCATTCGGTTATCTGTCAACCAGTTTGCCTGATGGATGACGGCATATCGCCCGACCAGCTGACCGGAACCCGGGTATCAATGAGATATTAGCTGCTTCACTGCCTCTGGTTAGATAACGGGCCCATCAATATCACAAAACCAAAGGAGAGATTAACCTTCCTCCGACACCATGACAAGCTTGCGTGCAAGCTTTCCATCTGGCGTTGCTTATGGGCGGTTGTAACCGCAAATAAATACGTTACAAAATAAAGACGTTGTTGTGGTCACATTCTCTAGTCGTTGTGATGATTTCTAGTCGTAGCTAAGAAAGATGTACATGTAGGCCGACATGTAAGATGGCGCTGCAATAAAGACGTTGTTGCAGTCATATTTTCTAGTCCTTGTGGTGATCTCTAGTCGTAGCTAAGAAAGACGTAAGGTGGCGCTGCAGTCGTCCACACGAATAATGACGAAAACACCCGAAGTGTTACGAATGATACAGCGCCACCTCACGTCTTTTTAGCTACGACTAGAGACCACCACAACGACTAGAGAATAGGGAGTTCAAGAAATCAAACGATAAATGTTAACTTTACGACAACGTTATTTTTTCTACCGAAAAGGCAATATATAATCTGGTGAATTCGCAGTACGAAAAATAACGTTGTCGTAAAGATAACGTTTATCGTTTGATTTCTTAAACCCCCTAATATGACTACAACAACGTCTTTATTTTGTAACGTCTTTATTTGCGGTTATAACCGCCCATAGTTGCTATCAGATTCTGATAGGCAGTGGTCTTGATAATAACATCTGGGCGAAGCACTACCACTTCCAGCAGTGATGATTCCCCGGAAATCCACCGACAGGTTATCCAAATCACCGCTTTCCTAAGTACTCTGACCCATCTTATCCTTGTTGTCGCTTCGCATCGGCATGAATTTCCGGTATCATGTTAGATACAGCTGGAAGCAAACTTATATCCACCACTTATTATCGACAAATCTTGATCTATCACACAGAATCACTCCTTTCCGACATCGCGTAGACGATTCCCATCGGACACTCGCTGCCGATACCGCAAATTACAATCCGTGCGCCGTTGCAATTAGCTTTTTTGGCATAAGCCTCCGGGTTTGTTTGTAATTAGACGGAAACGATTAATCTTGTTTACCACTTCGACCTAGGTTAGCCTTTTATTTAAGAGTCTTGTATAACGCTTGAAGCATCAATTGCTTTTTCTTAAGAGAATCTCTTCGAACTGCTTGTAATTAAAAGGTATTCACGTAATGAAGCAGTCCTGAGGTGAATCTTTCTGCCGCTACACTTGTTCTCGATCGGAATGACAGGGTAGAGATCAATTCACAGCCGAGACGAGTGATCGTCGAAATGGTCTTGTTATTAAGTGAAGAAAGTAAATTTTAGGGAGACACAGATTTACATGTTTCTGTGCACTGCCAGTGCTGTTTGGAGTGATTTGGGGCATTTTTAGCCCGCTTGGCCCATAGGCCAAAAGGGCTTATGCTGTGCTTGGCGCCTTTAGTGGTGGTCTGTCGTGCGTGCGTGCGTGCGTGCGTGCGTGCGTTAAGGGCGGCGCACACGAGCGACCATTTTGACCGATTTGTCGGCCGACTTGGCTTCCGACCGCCAAAGCGACAAGATTTGGCGCTTCTGATTGGCTGATGTCTAGTAGCACCACCAGTCTCGTCGTCGGTCGCCCAGATTTAGTCGCTCGTGTGCGCCGCCCTTTAGTGCGTGTGTCCGTAAACTTTTCCCTTGTCAGATGGATAGCGCCTTCAGTTTTTGACGGATCATTTTCATATTGCATATGGGTGTGTATGACCACAAAATCTAGGTCAAGTTCGATTTGGGGTGCGATGCGAGTCCTACTTAGGCCAGTAGGGGGCGTTTTGTGAAAAAATTCAAAGGCCTGTATTTGGGGAATGGCTTGAGCTATCGCGATGAAACTTTGTATGTATGTACCTCTAGTTTGTGGTGACTTGCACACGAAGTTTCGGCGCAATCTGATTCTTGACTTCGCCACTAGGGGGCCAAAATGAAAATATCAAATTTTCCTTGTCAGATGGATAGCGCCTTCAGTTTTTGCGGGATCATTTTCATATTGCATACAGGTGTGTGTGACCAAAAAAATCTAGGTCAAGTTCGATTTTGGGTACGATGCGATTCCTACTTTGGTAGGTAGGGGGCGTTTTGTGAAAAACTTAAAAGGGCTATATTTTGATAATCGTTTGAGCTATTGTATTGAACCTTTGTATTTATTTACCTCTAGGTTGTGGTGACTTC
This sequence comes from Notospermus geniculatus, assembly GCA_002633025.1. Lineage (NCBI taxonomy): Eukaryota > Metazoa > Nemertea > Pilidiophora > Heteronemertea > Lineidae > Notospermus > Notospermus geniculatus. The sequence goes on from NMRB01001312.1 coordinate 162,475, forward strand.
CTGACGAAATGTTGGTGAAATCAAATTCTTGACTTTGCCACGACAAAGAGGCCAAAACCAAACTCACAAAACCTGCTATGTATGCTTTGGTCACAGATATTGTCAAAGATGGCTTGTATGGGATTCTGATATGGCTTATGCTTTCCACCACTGTGCTAAAAAGCAAGCGGGCACAGTGCCATTGGCACTATTTTGTTTTTTTTTAAATTTCGTTCCCTTAAGTTGGAGTCAACGCGATTGAATTAGGCTTAATAATCATGTTATGTAAACATTATTCGTCTTAGCGATTTGAAAGAACGGTGACGTATAGGCGTATGTTTTGTGGACATCAGTATAGGGCCTATAGTGTAGCCTGTGATAAGCCGCGCATGGGATTTTCCCGCCCGTGACTCATTTAATTCTGACTTTGCTTGTTAACCCATTGTTTTTCCATGGAAAACAGAGGAGGGCATTGGTAATGTGCGACGTCACCGATCATACTCTTTAGGGGCCTAAATGAGAAAATAAGGAACCTTGATGACTTTCATACCGTCAAATCCAGAGAGAGAATGGCATCTCAGCCAGGGCCTTTGTTCTGGACATGGACGTCCCCGCACGTTTCAGGATTCGTTACAACAAGAGGATGAATTTCGGCAAAGACAGGTAGAGGCATCCTCCCACAGCGGGGTTTGTACCTCGCTTCACACAAACCCCTGCTGAAATCATCATCCCACAGCGGGGTTTGTACCTCGCTCCTCTCCATCCACTCACACAAACCCATGCTGAAATAGAACATCCAGTGATTCTGGTGCGGCTGTTCCATACTCCAGTTGCACTCCCTCTAATTTCATGGTTTTGGTACTTTCGTGGTTTTACCCTGTGTTATTGTAGAAGTTTTGTATCTACAAATCACTCATGTCTTTTCAAAATTGACTGAATATTATCCCAGTGGTTCTTCGTATATATCGATATAAATAAGATTCTTATTATTTTTGATTGTTTATGTAAGTCGTAATTATTTAGCATTCACACCCTAGAAATGCAGCATTCTGATTGGGCAATGGATTTCTGACCGCTGGGAGGCCCAATTTCAGCAGGGCTTTGTGTGGAGTGTATGAAGAGGAACGAGACCACAGCCCTGCTGCGGGCCCTGCTGTGGGAGGATGGGTAGAGGCGACTTCCTGACGGATCCATTCACGTGACTATACGATGCATACTCCACGAAAGCGTTGAAATTTTTTGATAATTGGACGAAAATTTTAACACTGCCATCGATACAAAATCGCCATCTTGAAATCCTGACGTCATCGTTGGCGGGCTAGTCTATCACGTGATGAGAACTTCTTTTTAAAAATGGTATTATTTGCACAAAACAGTATTTATCTTGTCGAAAATGAAACAGACTAACTTTATTATTACTTTACATCTACTCAACCGTTGCTTGTATCACTCTATACCTTTACACACCTATCTTCAACGATCTATATTGTAAGCGTAGAAAACGAGTGATGGGGTGACCGTTTCACAAACAGAAGAATTTCTTCTGTTCCTTCCGCGCGCGCACTACTTTTCAAGATGGAAACCTACCACCGTCACTAGTGGCGATATGATTGACGTCATTGCACATATCGCCACCTAGCGTCAAGTTTGTATACGATGCCGCGAGGTGATACCGCGTGATATTGACACGCGGTGGAGACGACTCCAGAGGGAATTCATATCCTCGGCAAGACCATGGCCGAAGCATCAATACGGCAAATGCTCTTGGATGAGGAGCTGGTAATAATATCCGTTGCTTCCTTTTTGCATATGAAAAAATGAAAGGCAAACAGGGAAACATGGATACTGGGTACGCGAGGTTCTGACCAAACGAAGACAACATAGTGCTTTTCACAACCTTGTGGCAGATACGGAATGACGATGGAAAATTCCATCGATATTTTTTGCATGTCTGCGAACGAATTCGATGAGATACTGGCGCAATCTCGTACCCAGAGTTCAATGCCACATTAAACTCTGGAAAGGGCTAGACCGGTACTACTTTTGAACAATGCAAATGCATTGCTGACGGCGGATGAATTTCTGACCGTTGCACAAACAATTGCGTAGGGATTCGAAAGAGTTCGTACTTTCCTCAATAAAACATTTATTCGCCAACAGAATGTTAAAATAGTAGTGTTTTTACAAATACTGGAACAAATTCTATTTTTCGGTATGATTACTTTATCAAATAATTTGTAAAATCGATGAGCACAAGAATCTTGTGCTGGGTTCCAGCCCTTTTCAGAGGTCTTAGCCAAGGAACGATGGTGGCGACCTCTTCAGATTGATACTGGCGCTCATCAAAGATGACATCACAAGGTGGGAAACCCCGGATCTGTGACGTACATGTAAATATTCGGAATTTCCCTTGGTTCAAAACCGTGCTGAACCGCCGAAAATGACGGCGGTTTGGTTTGGCACAATAGGTGAAAACATGGTGTGGGTATACCGCATCACCAACTTATAAGTTGGTGATGCGGTTGTCATCAAGGTAAACATGCGGTACAACTGCGGTTAAACTTGGTGTTAGAAGGGTGATGTACATGTACGGTGTTAACACGGTCATGTACAGTCTATATGCGGTCTAGGGCCGGCCGAATATTGTGAGGTGGCCACAAGGTGTTGGGGGCAAAAGCACGGTAGCCATTTTTCAGCGGTTCTGAAGGTTTGTGAAAGGTGACAACAAGGTAGCATCTCGGCAACAACTCGGTGATTCACGGTTTTGAGAACCGCCGTGAAAATTTCAAACATTTTTAAAATCCTGCGGTTCCAAAACGAGGTGGCGGTCAATGGCGAACACGCTCACAGTGTCTATAGGGGGTGTCATTGAGGTCAGCACGGTTTTGAATCGTGCTGAACCACCGTCAGAACCGCCCTCGTGTGAGGCCAACGTTGTTGGATAAACAGAGCGAAGGAGGATACAGCATGGCTAAATTCATCTCGATATGTCAATATGACGGGATCCTGGCTGCACAGATTTGAATCTGGAGCAATTACTTGGATAAATATTGACCATGATTAGATGAGATGTCCGTTGACCACATTAAATTGATATTTTTTTTTTACTTTTCGTTAGTGAGAAGTCCAAATAAAGCCCCTCGAGTGGACGAATCTTCCCAAGTTTACTAAACTCCCCCCCCCACAGTTTCAAACCCGGCGCTATCCACTACGTATATACCCGCCCTCCGAAACTCAGGTAGCAGTAAACAGTTTTGTATCCGTGAGCGTCTATATCCAATCATCCTGAGAATATCAGGCGTTCTTACTGCTCGCTCCCTTCGTCACCGCAGACAAACGTTTGTGTGCGGCGACGAAGGTAGCGAGCACTAAGAACGCCTGATGTTCTCAGGATGATATCCAATAGGATAGTGCGAATAAAAATGACGATATCATTTGATCGAGTTGTGCCAGGTGTATAGCGCAACTGTTATGAGTTTGTCGTCGGTTGCTTGATATTTGATATATAGTAGAAGCAATACTGAATCTGTCAATATTTTGAAATAATGATCATACCTGTGGATGAGGACAGTGCATGACCGTCGGTAATTGGGCTGTCATTCAAGGCGGTTCCAGGGAATGGCTGCCCGGCCCGCAGCGTCAAAATGCGTGGGATAGTACATTTATGTGAATAGCAGAAAAAACAGCGGGACGACCCATACATTTTTTTTACTTCAAATTTATTTCATTTCTACTAGCCGGATGTGGATTTTCGCTGAAATCTGGTGTCTGGTTTTCGAATTATATTTTTACCCGAACATAGCTTTCATCACCTACGTGACAGTACTGTGCAGTTCTGGCCTGTAGACAGATCTCCAAGGTAAACTACTGATCCTGTCTTTACTCCTTACTGGATATGTTTCATCCTTCAGCTTTGTCTCCTCCATTAAGATGAAGTTTCGTTCTTTCCAATGATATACAATACGTATAGCAATAGAGAGTTCATGTCTTCGAATATTGACTTGCGTGTCTGTATGAATGTTGATGCACACACACAGAAATACATGTAATTCAGAAAAAGGTTTATTGGAAATGAATGAAAATTCTCAGAATATTCCATACTAGCAAGTACATGTACCCGTGGCGACAGGTGCGATTGTGAGTTCGGCAGAGGTTGGAATGCACGGCCCTGGTGGAATAGGTGCACCCAGGGTGCAGTAGGGAGAATTTAGAAAGCAATCGAACAACATTGCTAAAAAAGTAAAATTGCGATCAAAACAATGTTCTCTTTGTAAATTAAACCACCCGTTGCATCAGGATATGATATCCTCTACCATGCCGAATTTCGAGGCAAAACAAAGTTTCTAAGTGTGACTTCATTGAGCCGACTTCCAGCATTATTATATAGATTTATGAGCAACCGTATATCTGGTGCAAGTAGAAATTTGTGAGTTTCACCGCAGGCATTCATGTTCAAAGACATTTCTGGCACAATGTGAACGACGTCATTTCCGGAAATTATGACCGCCGCACAACACCGCACCGCCCGCGCTGCGCCGCGCTAGTGTCAAATGTGACACCGCTTTCGATTATTTCACCGCATCGCACCATGCCGCCCAGTGCGAACAAGGCTTTACAAAGATCACCATCCTGCCGATATGCATCGAGATTTTCATCGGCGTTCCAATTGACTGTAGCCGTTTGCACACGTAATTTAATGTAGATTGAAAGTCAACATTGATGTGATTTGCCATGACACGGGTTCGAGTGATGGGAAAATTCCCTTGGTCTGGTCATCACGAAACCTGTTAAACTTGCCGTGGCGTAACCATTATGACGCGGATGACGTGGTTATGTAGACTGGTCCCCTGTCGTAGTTCTCGCTTCACTACTACGACAGGCATTTTGAACGCCAACTCGGCATGTGATTGGTCAACTGTGATTGGTCAACGGTCGCGCCATGAGTCATCATCTATTTTTAGAGACTCCCGCAACGTTACGAGTCTTTATTGCTCATTTGCATACGTGTGTCAGAAAACAGGCAAACATGGCGGACGCGGCCTGTCGGGTAGTAGTGGAGGAACGGAGCGGTACGACAGGGGACCAGTCTAGTGGTTATGAGGGGATGATGGTGTAAAATCAGTGAGATTTTAAGATAGTGCAATGACAAATGGGAACTTGAACTAACTTGGCTCACTGGTCGTTCGTTTCAAAAAGGAGCCACGGTGGTGTAGTGGTCCAGGTGTGTGGCAGGAATCAACGTCTTAGGAATGCAGATCCGCCAAACAATAGCCCGCTATTGTAAGGTTATATTCGAATGGTCATGGTCACTATAGCCATATAGTCTAATCAATCCCTCGCTGAACAATAAGACCGGACTTTGATTCCAGGGGACTTTGATTCCTGTAACACCTGGTTCGAATCCCATTGTGGCGTGAGACTTTGGGCAAGTCTCTTTGCCTTACTGGCCTCTCTCCAGCCACATGGGGACAGGTCGGAAATGGCGGCGCGTTCGGCGGTTCGGCGTTTTCGAACTGCCGCGGAAATGGTCAGCTTGTAGCGCTGAATGAGCAGCTCATCTGAGTTCTACTGGAAAGTTTCAGGATAGATTGCATGGGTTAAAGTGTTTCAGGGTAGATTGCATGGGTTAAAGTGTTTCAGGATAGATTGCATGGGTTAAAGTGTTTCAGGGTAGATTGCATGGGAAAGTGTAAAGTCGGATGAAAACCTCTACCGTTGTTGATATCAGACTATAAACCCAAAATTTAAATTTAACTTTTTTGACTGGGCTTTTTCTGGCTGCTGGGGAGGCAGTCTGCAGCCTACCATCTAACCGGTGTACATGTAACATTCGACGAGGGATTGATCAACTAATTCCATTATTCTCTATTATGTCTTCCTCTCCCCTTTTTATCTTTGAGACATAGACCATGGCAATCACTGTATCCTTTGGCGAGATTGGAATCAAGTGGTCTCGCAATTTCACTCAAAGGATGTAATCAATAACGGCAACGGGCAAAAGTTCACCAGAACTCGTTCAGGTAGAAAATTACGGTGAGATGGGCGGCCGGCCCATTTGGAGAATCTTGTGTAGTGACACCAAGAAAGCATGGTCGTAGTTGTAAAATGGTCCGTAACCAGAGTTGATGCGGCTTCGATGGAAGATAAAGGACAAATTTGTGTTAGTCTACTAGCGCGCTCTCATATGCAACCTTCAGACATCCTCTTAAGCATGGCGCACACGAGCGACTACCAATGCGACTACTAGGTCGCATGCGATAATTACCTTTGAGGTCGATCAGTGATGTCATCCGCGACATAACTGATCTCCCAGTGAAGCATTTGTTGCAAACGAGTCAAAAAAAACTAAAAAAACTAAAAATATGTTCAGTCGCTCCTGTAGTCGCAAGGCTAGTCGCCTAGAAAATCGCTCAAAAAATCGCTCGTGTGCGCCATGCTTTAGTCTCGCGCAGCCAGACCCTCGGTCACCAACTGAGGGTCTGGCCACTATCGAAGTATTTCCGTAATGACATCCGGGTACCCGCACCCTGATCCAGGGCATGCATACCCGGATGTAATTCATACACAGAGCTATTCGTTAAGTCAGAGCATCGATTCAGCTCCTATATATCAGGAACGGTGATAAAAATACAGGAAATTATTAAAATGTAAATAATATGTGTCATAAAGCTTTTACATTGTAATTTGAGACATTGTTTCCGTTTTTATTGCGGTACGCTAAGAAATACTTATGGTGCGTTTGAATCAACGTCTGTGTGTGAGCGCCACCTGTGGTGACATGTTGGAACCCTTAGCATAACCAGAATGAATACGTCTGGGGCCAGACTCTGATCCCAGCGTAGGTAGCGGAGCAAGATCAGAGGCTGGTGGTGCGAGACTATAAACATCCTCTCTGTTCCTTCTCCGACTACACTTCCAAGAGCGTGGATTTTTCCGCGCGGTCCACAAGAACTACAAGCGTACACGTCGGCAAAGAAAAAATGCCCGCTCAGAAAATAATTCATTGGTAAACCCATACAATATGCACTTATGGTATGCATTCATATCAATAATTTGTGCGACAAAATTCAATTTCTCTCAATTTTCGTACTCGACTTTTGGTGTAGTAACTTTCAACACTCCCGACGGGAGGCGTGATTCGTCGGGGGGAAGTCAAATTGGCAAACTCGACGTATCGCGTGATTTGTAGCTCGGCCTATTCCCTGTAAACATTAATTTGACATCAATTTTTGATGTTTGAATTGAAGCAGCGATTCTCAGGACATGTTGTAGATCAATAGTTTCAACCAATGATCGCATATCAATCATTTTCACGCGCGTATTTTGCTACGCACTCGCGCGGGCGATAGCCTCGAGTGTACTCATCAATTAAATTGTTAACGAGGTAAATAAGAAAGAAGAATTCCCAACGATCTGTCCACGCCGTCTCCCATTTGCATTCAGCCACGCAAGGTGCAGCTGATGATCCGTACGCGAAACGTAAAGCAGGCCTCACACGAGGGCGGTTCTGACGGCGGTGCTGAACCTCAATGAAACCGCCTAGCGTGAGGATGTTTGCCAAAGACCGCCACCTCGTTTTTGGAACCGCAGGATTTTCAATATGTTTGAAATTGTCACGGCGGTTTTCAAAACCGGGAATCACCGTGTTGCTACCTTGTTGTCATCGTTCATAACCCTTCAGAACCGAACCGCTGAAAATATTGCTACCGTGTTATTGCCCCCAGCACCTTGTGGCCACCTCGCAATATCCTCTAGACCGCATATGGACCGTAAATGACCGTGTACCGTACATCACCCATCCTCCCACAGCAGGGGTTTTTAGCCCGCTTGGCCGAAGGCCAAAAGGGCTTATGCTGTGCTTAGATGCCTTAGTGGTGGTCTGTCGTGCGTGTGTGCGTGCGTGCGTGCGTGAGTGGGTAACATTTTGCCTTGTCTGCACTCTAGCGTCTTCAGTTTTCGACGGATCGATTTCATATTGCATATGTGTATATATGGCCCCAAGATCTAGGCCAAGTTCGATTTTGGGCGTGCTGCGATTCCTACTATGGCTACTAGGGGGCGTTTTGTGAAATAATGAAAAATGGCTATTTTACAGTAACGATTTGAGCTGGGATGCTCAAATTTGAACCCTAGGTATATCTAATCATGTTACATCATATATATAACGGGTTTTTGATTTGACCTAATTTTGATAGGAAAATAGGTCAATGACGAAAAATGGCCCGATATTTGGGCTTTGCCTTGTCTGCACTCTAGCGTCTTCAGTTTTCAATGGATTGTTTTCATATTGCACGTGTGTATATATGGCCCCAAGATCTAGGCCAAGTTCGATTTTGAGCGTGTTGCAATTCCTACTGTGGCCACTAGGGGGCGTTTTGTGAAAAAATGAAAAATGGCTATTCTACGCTAATGATTTGAGCTAGGACGCTCAAATTTGATCCGTAGGTACATTTAATCATGTTACATCATATATGTAACAGGTTTTTGATTTGACCTAATTTTGATGGGAAAATAGGTCAAATAACGAAAAATAGCCCGATATTTGGGCTTTGCCTTGTCTGCAATCTATAGCGTCTTCAGTTTTCGACGGACGATTTTCATATTGCATATGTGTATATATGGCCCCAGGATCTAGGCCAAGTTCGATTTTGGGCTTGCTGCAATTCCGACTATGGCCACTAGGGGGCGTTTTGTGAAAAAATGAAAAATGGCTCTTTTACGCTAACGATCCGAGCTACATGTAGGATGCTCAAATTTGAACCATAGATACATCTTATCGTGTTACATCATATATCTAACGGGTTTTTGATTTAACCTAATTTTGATGGGAAAATAGGTCAAATAACGAAAAATGGGCCAATATTTTTGCTTTGCCTTTCTGTGCACTCCTAGCGTCTTCAGTTTTCGAAGGAATATTTTCATATTGAATGTGTACATATATGGCCTGAAGGTTTAGGAATATTTTCATATTGACCTGAAGGTTTAGGTACTATGATTCCCACTTCACCAAGCGGGCACTGTGCCATTGGCACTATTTTTACCTCGCTCCTCTTCATCCGCTCACACAACCCCCTGCTGAAATAGGACATCCAGTGAATCCGGTGTGGCTGTTCCATACTCCAGTTGCACTCCCTGTATTGATAGAATAACTTATTGATAGAATTACGAATTTCGTGGTTTTACCCCGTTTGACCTTAAAGTTTTGTGCTTTACAAATCGCTTACATCTTTCCAAAATTGACTGAATTTTGTGACAGAGGTTCTTCCTTTGTAAAGGAAAGATTCTTATTATTTTTGATTGTTATTATAAGTCATAATTATTTAGTATTCACACCCTAAAAATGCTGCATTCTGATTGGGCAATGGTTTTCTGACCGCCTCATGCTTGCCTGGAAGGCCCAATGCAGCAGGGCTTTGTATGGAGTGTATGAAGAGGAACGAGACCAAAGCCCTGCTGTGGGAGGATGACATCGCCCTCCTAACACCACGTTTGACCGCAGTTGTACCGCATGTCTACCTTGCTGACAACCGCATCACCACCTTATCCACACCGTGTTTTCACCTACTTGTGGCCAAACCAAACCGCCGTCAATTTGGGCGATTCAGCACGGTTTTGAACCGTGTTGTACCGCCTTCAGAATCGTCCCCGTGTGACCTGCTTAGTGCGAAGCCCCGCACCGCCCTGAAGAGAGTCAGTCAGTTCTGAATGCACTCCCTGTATTGATAGAATAACTTATTGATAGAATTACGAATTTCGTGGTTTTACCCCGTTTGACCTTAAAGTTTTGTGCTTTACAAACCGTTTACATCTTTCCAAAATTGACTGAATTTTGTGACAGAGGTTCTTCCTTTGTAAAGGAAAGATTCTTATTACTTTTGATTGTTATTATAAGTCATAATTATTTAGTATTCACACCCTAAAAATGCTGCATTCTGATTGGGCAATGGTTTTCTGACCGCCTCATGCTTGCCTGGAAGGCCCAATTTCAGCAGGGCTTTGTGTGGAGTGTATGAAGAGGAACGAGACCAAAGCCCTGCTGTGGGAGGATGACATCGCCCTCCTAACACCACGTTTGACCGCAGTTGTACCGCATGTCTACCTTGCTGACAACCGCATCACCACCTTATCCACACCGTGTTTTCACCTACTTGTGGCCAAACCAAACCGCCCTCAATTTGGGCGATTCAGCACGGTTTTGAACCGTGTTGTACCGCCTTCAGAATCGTCCCCGTGTGACCTGCTTAGTGCGAAGCCCCGCACCGCCCTGAAGAGAGTCAGTCAGTTCTGACGGTGTGTCGCGATGGCAATTCAAGCCAGCGGCGCTGACTATTACCACGGCAATTGTCGATGAAAAGGGGAAGCAAAGGACTTCAACAGCCCGAGGATGATACATCATCAAAGCTGCACAGTAATTGCCCAAGTAGTCGCGTTGTCGCTCACTGAGCAAATTACAGCTCTTTCATGCAATTTTAAAGAATAATTTTTGTCGGACTCAAAAATAAAAGGTGAGAAGGGAAGTATGTATACATTTTGTATTGTGAGAATAGAAAGATAATTTAGGAACAGCCTAGTCGGCCAAATCGCAGACTTGACGACATGCGACTTAAATTCATTGAACCGTACTAACCACATGCAAAGTAGCCGTGTCGCTCAAATTGTGGTGCGAAAGCTTCGGGTGACCTTTAAAGCTAGGAATCCACTGCTGATTTTCTGCGTTGCGACTTGCTTTGCAACCTGCTACATGTACCTGCGATTGAATACGACCGCACGGAACTGATACCGGTCGCCGACCTGAAATTGATCACATCTTCGCCATTGGTGGAAATCACGTCTAGCTAGTCCACTAGGGCGACCGAGTGCCCAGTTGCAACGCAACTCAGTTGCAAAGCAAGTCGCAAACGCAAAATCAGCTTGAAAATCAATGGTGGATTACTAGCTTTAGGTACCGATACTTAGGCCCGTATTCTGAAAGCTCACTCACACTCACACTCATTGAGTATCACTTGACACTCAATGAGTGTCACTCAAGACTCAAGGAGTGAAAGATCTACCATTCTTGACACTAGAGGGCGTTCCAAATAACACCCTCTAGTATCGATCAGCTATCGCCATGTTGAAAAGAAGTGCAGCGCAGTAATATGTGTAAGGATTCCTTACCATTGTGAAGCGGTCGACCATTCACTCAATAAGCAAGCGTCGCCATGCGCAGTAGATCTAGTGCACGGTTATACGCCCACGGAAGGCATAAATAATATTATACAGGCCTGCTTAGGTCAAAATGAGGCTTAGATGCAAGACACAATAAAAATATTTGTGAAGCATAATCATTTTATGGCAAGATATCTCGAGGTTTTTCGACAGTTATTCTGAGACCAAAGTAGTCCATGGCCGCGTGCGTTTTGTTTACCCACGTGACCAAACATCAACTATTCACTTCGAAATTGTGACACATCGATTGCAGGGAGAAGTTTAGGCGTGAATGTAGTTGTTTAAGCGCAAGGTTCTGATTTTCGCGGAAAATCACGGTTGTGATATGCGAGGCCTGATCACATATCCATCCGCGGCCGTAAAAATCAAAATGGCGGATGCCGTTTGATGACAGTGTCGATATTGCGTAGAAATTCGGCACTGTGTACAGTTTGAAAGATCTACCTCACACTTGAACCTTTCAGAGACCTCACTCACACTCACCCACGTCATTTTGGAGTGAAGGTTGAGTGGGTGGTATACCTCCCTCAGCCTTCACTCAAGTTAACGCTTATTTACCAAAATGGCGTATATATGTGGCTCAATAGGTTGGAAAATATTGAAAGATTGGAACAAAATGTTGGTCACTTGCGAAGAGAATATAATTTTGACTATGACATGTACACTGACGATGAGTTCCGGAGACGTTTCAGATTAACCAAAGCAAATTAAGTGTGAGTGGTCCCTCAAATTATTGAGCTCACACTCACACTCGTACTTGAGTGTCCCTTGAGCCACACTTGAGTGACACTCACTTGAGTATGAGTGGAGTGTGAGTGCGAGTGAGCATTCAGAATACGGGCGATAAGCTTTTGGCCGCGAAAGCTTTCGCGGCCAAGTGTGAGCGACCCGGCCACGTTCTGGTGGTCCGGTTGCTGATCAAGAGAAGTGATCATGTAATCTTATCAATGCGACATCCATATGGTGTCAGGCGGTTTTCTTGCCCTCATCTTCAACTACGGATGCAAAACTCCTTCACGCTGTCTCAGATCACTTCCCTAATCTATCATTGCTAGATTCAGACATTTTAGACGGTGGTATTAGGCTCGTCCAAACGATCATACATTTGTTCAAAACACCATCATACATTTTTGTATGATGATGTTCAAGTTTGTTGCGGATTTCCGTCTACATTTGGACATTCATGGACAATTTGTACCGGTATGATGAACTATGATGGGGAAAGGAATACGAAAAGAAACTGGAGGGAAAGTTCCGTTTACGGTATTGTTTCAAAATGGATCTCACACTAGCCTCGTGAGTGGTGCTGCTGCATCAGTAATAATGGCAGTGAAAAAGGCAAAAGGAGTAGGAAGGGGTGTCAGTGGGTTAAAGAATGGATCAGAATGAGAAGTGAGTCTGGAGGCTGCCATTTCGTACACATGCCACATGATGCAGTTGTGCCACATGACATATATAAACCTTCCTTGGTCAATGGCTTGAAATATGAAATGTGAGATGTTGTGAACATTTTTGTTGGCAAGATGAAACATGCAGCTAAAAATTTGAACATCATCATACGTGTTGGATGGTGTTCAACTTTGTTGGGAGAACGGTCTACACGGTCATACATTTGTCCATGAACATCATCATACAAATATATGATGATGTTTTGAACAAATGTATGATCGTGTAGAAGGGCCTTTTTAATAATATAATCCAACAATGGAAGCATTTTTATGTTCCGTGACCTGTGGCAGCCAGATATAGGGCCGAATTCAGAAAAACTGCAGTTGCTTTTTCTGGGCTTTTTCTTGAAGAGGTATTTACAAAGTTTCGCTTTTGCTTCATAGAACAAGCAACTCCCTATACGAATTAGCAGAAGCTTTGTCTTGCGAGCATTAGCTTCATCAGAGAGAAAAAATCTTGCTTGGCTTTATAAGAAAAGGTCATTAGGTTAAGCAATTGATTATGAATATGTTTGTGAGCAAAATCTTTGGCTTGTGCTTCTCCTTTACAAGCAAAAGCTTGGCCTTGGGGCTTTGGCTTGTAAGATTTTGCTATGTTTTATAAATTCGGCCCATTGGGCCGAATTCATAAAGACTGCAGTTGCTTTTTCTGGGCTTTTTCTTGAAGAGGTATATATAAAATTTCGCTTTTGCTTCATAGAACAAGCAACTTCCTATAAGAATTAGCAGAAGCTTTGTCTGGCGAGCATTAGCTTCATCAGATAGAAAATTTCGCTTGTCTTTATAAGAAAAGGTCATTAGGTTAAGCAATTGATTATGAATATGTTTGTGAGCAAATTCTTTGGCTTGTGCTTCTCCTTGACAAGCAAAAGCTTGGCCTTGGGGCTTTGGCTTGTAAGCGTTTGCTATGTTTTATAAATTCGGCCCATTGGCGATGTTCACCGTTCCAAATTTATGCTAGTTTCCAGGTTTCCGGTACTTTCCAGCTTTCCGTAAACTACAGGCTACCGGATTTACCACATGCGTTACACAAAATGCTGTTTTCCCAAAGAAATCTCAATCGCGACCGAAAGTGCCTGATGATTCTGATGACGTCACAAAGACGCACCTAATCCATCCATTTATTATTGCCCCTGACATGGCACTCACTGACGACGGGGCTGGCGGAGCATGACAGGAACACCTGACTAGCAAAGGTTACTATGCAACGCCTCCCTACTTCAGTTAATCAAGTGGATTAATTGATGCTACGGATGACTTAACCATAATTGCGGCATATAATAGCGCAAATTATAAGAATCCTGTAAAGTTATCCTACACCAATATCATCCACCGATATCATATACACTCACCAAAAAAACCCAAAGAATTAAAGTGTCAAAAAACCTGTAAACGTTTCCTAATAAACCGATGCTTTACGCAACATATTCGTCACGGTTATGGCCATTATTACATGATCTAAAGGGCGGCGCACACTTGCGATTTATCGAGCGATTTTCTAGGCGACCGGCCTTGCGACCACAGCAGCGACTGAACATATTTTTAGTTTTTTTTTAGTTTTTGTTGACTCGTTTGCGACAAATGCTTCCTTGGAAGATCAGTGATGTCGCGAATTGTGAGTTTTCCAAACCACCCGGTCGGGCCAATGGCTACACTGATATTCCCTGTTCGGGTAAAAAACATCATAAACTAGAGGTAAACGTAGGCCCAGGTCTACGAGATTATGAAAATGTTCTATTCAAAAGTAGTGTACGCTTTTGCATGTACTTCATTTGTGTTGTGTAGGCCTACCTATAGGTAGGTAGGTATAGGTAGGCCTACCTATACATTTGACACCAGGTAGAAGTCATACACTTTATTCATACCACCCATTACAGTGTGGATACAACAGACTACGTGTACAGTGATGTCGCGAATTGTGAGTTTTCCAAACCACCCGGTCGGGCCAATGGCTACACTGATATTCCCTGTTCGGGTAAAAAACATCATAAACAAGAGAAGGACATCGGAGCGATGTCAATGGTTTCCGATGAGAAGTTTAGTACTCTAGAGCTAGTTATCTGTGACCTTGACCTCTGACCTTCAGAAGTATTGCGTAACTGGAACAGGGATCCTTGATTAAACCAATAGGGGATGGTGAACGCAGGCTTCAAATTAGTTTTCCCCTGAAATTCTGAGAAGATTTACACTTTAGAACTGTTTGACCTTGACCTTGACCTCTGACCTTCAAGGTCATTGTGTAATCTGAAAGCTCATCCTTGATAACCTAGGTGTCGATGAAGGTTTTAGGCTTCCACCATTACCAGGTTCTGTCTCATGTTATTTGTGATGGTTGGCTGTGACCTTGACCTCTGACCTTGAGAAGTATTGCATAACTGGGACAGGATCCCTGATTATACCTATCGGGGATGGTAAATTCAGGCTTCTAATTCGTTTTTTCCTGAAATTCCGAGGAGATTTGCGAACTGTTTGACCTTGACCTTGACCTCTGACCGTCAAGGTCATTGCGTAATCTGAAAGCTCATCCTTGATAACCTAGGTGTAGGGGAAGGTTTTAGGTCTCTACCATCACCAGATTCTGACTTATATCATGTTATCAAATTTGAATATCAAAAATCTCACCACGATATCAGCAAATATCAAGCGACCGAGCAGGTGCAAACTGAAAATTTCAGTTGCAATAACAACCGTGGATGAGCAATGATGTTTTGATACCAGTTTCAAGTCACTTACTGTGGCAGATCTCCCGATATGTCAAAACATCAAATTTGATATATCAATATCATTATGATGCTGACAGTGGAGAATAAATTTGTTGATGCCAGTATCTTGCCAAGGGCCATAAACATAGGGAAGGAACTTGTTACTAGTGCTCTACCTGACGTCGGAGACACAATTGACAATGCTCAGGGGGACAACGGTGGCTCCCATTTTACCATCAGCCATGCTCACAGTGCCAGAGTGTAAACCAACCATTCTAATTTGCAAATGTCGAATGAAATGTTTGGTGTAATATTCTTTTGTGAAATTGTTCTTAAAAAATAAATACATAAGAAAATTGCCATAATAGTCCAAATCATTTTCGTGTGTTGTGTAGGCAGTCCGTACAAATATATGACGAAGTTAATTGCAGCATAAATTCCCAGCGTTTTCACCAAGAAACAGATAAAGTCTTTCTGGATGGCTATCACCCTAAGCCGGGGGTTCCAACACACTGGTTTCTCTTCAACCCACGCATAAATCTTTCGCCTTTTACTAAAGATTTCCGTGGAGAGGAACACTCTAATGAGTCTATAGACATTTTTTGTAGCCCTGCTCAATAGCAGGGTAATAATAGGCAATTAAAAATCAGAACGTCCCACCACACCCAAAAAAATGGGACTGCAGATAAACGAAGACAGCGAAGTTGACGGTAATGGGATCTACCACTGTTTATATGTGTCCAGAAAACAGCAAAACCCTTAAAAATGAGTCGAATCTGTGCGTCTTTTTCATATAAACAGGTTGAAAACAACTTTCTCCTCTGGTAAACCAGTAGGCCTAATAGGAATTGACGAATTGTGAGTTTTCCAATCCACCCGGTTGGGCCAGTGGCTACGCTTATATTCACTGTTCGGGTTAAAAAAACATAATAAACTACAGGTAATCGTAGGCCCAGGTCTATCTGGGAGATTGTAAAAATGTTCTATTCCAAAGTAGTGTATGCTTTTACATGTAGTTTATTTGTGCTGTGTACCAATACATTTGACACAGAAGTAGAAGTCATACACTCTATTCATACCACCCATTATACAGGGTGGGCCAGAGAAAGTGTCCCTCGAACAATAGCATTTCTATTGTTTCCCTATTGTTCGAGGGACACTTTCTCTGGCCCACCCAGTAGTGAGACTAACAATTAACAGACTACGTGTATTACGATCACTAACGAGGCTGAGGGGGTATTCTGTTCTTTATTTTCTTTTTATCACCCTGCTATTGAGCAGGGCTGCAAAAAATATCTGTAGACTCATTAGCCAAGGTACAAAAGGCACAAAATTGACACACAAAATGATAATAAACAAGAAGTCAATATCCAGAATTCACGAATTTTCGACCCCAACCGGAGGTTGACTCATTAGAGTGTCCCTGTCCACGGAAATCTTTAGTAAAAGGCGAAAGATTTATGCGTGGGGTTGAAGAGAAACCAGAGTGCTGAACACAAGGCTCGCAGTGATAGCCGTCTGAAAAGACTTCATCTGTTTCTTGGTGTGAAGGCTGAGAATTTATGCACCAATTACTGCTCAAATAGTTGCGTGGAGTACATACACAGAATTAATGCGAAAATGATCAGGATAAAACTATTTCGGCAATTTTCTTATGTGGAGAAAAATTACCCCGTCGTCCATAACGGATTCTTTTATCTCTAGACCCTGAAGAAGTGAATGGGATTTCACCACCTGCAGAACAGGTCCAAGTTTGTGACGTTATCAGCACGTCATCACGACGAAAACAGCGACAATATTTCCCATTTTGTCGGAATCTTTCGCGACCGATCGGCAAATCCGAGTGATAATGATATGCAGACAGGGTCAAGAGGTCAGCTTTGTATAAAACGGAAACCCGAAATTGATTTTGGTATGGCACGTTGTTAGTACAGTATGCATTTAGAGTGCCAGTTACGCTAACAGGATCACTGAAACGATTTGAAAGAGGCTCTGTCCCAAACCAAGCTGTGTTCAATCTGTTTATGATGAAAAAGGTGCACACATCGACTCTTTAAAAAGGGTTTGCATTTGACAATGCTCAGGGGGACAACGGTGGCTCCCATTTTACCATCAGCCATGCTCACAGTGCTAGAGTGTAAACCAACCATTCTAATTTGGGAATGTCGAATGAAATGTTTGGTGTAATATTCTTTTGTCGAATTGTTCTTAAAAAATAAATACATAAGAAAATTGCCATAATGGCTTTATAGCCCAAATCATTTTCGTGTGTTATGTAGGCACTCCATACAAATATTTGACGAAGTTAATTGCAGCATAAATTCACAGCGTTTTCACCAAGAAACAGATCAAGTCTTTCTGGATGGCTATCACCCTAAGCCGGGGGTTCCAATACTCTGGTTTCTCTTCAACCCACGCATAAATCTTTCGCCTTTTACTAAAGATTTCCGTGGAGAGGAACACTCTAATGAGTCTATAGACATTTTTTGTAGCCCTGCTCAATAGCAGGGTAATAATAGGCAATTAAAAATCAGAACGTCCCACCACACCCAAAAAATGGGACTGCAGATAAACGAAGACAGCGAAGTTGAAGGTAATGGGATCTACCACTGTTTATATGTGCCCAGAAACCAGCAAAACCCTTGAAAATGGGTCGAATCTGTGCGTCTTTTTCATATAAACAGGTTGAAAATAACTTTCTCCTCTTGTAAACCAGTAGGCCTAATAGGAATTGACGAATTGTGAGTTTTCCAATCCACCCGGTTGGGCCAGTGGCTACGCTTATATTCACTGTTCGGGTTAAAAAAACATAATAAACTACAGGTAATCGTAGGCCCAGGTCTATCTGGGAGATTGTGAAAATGTTCTATTCCAAAGTAGTGTATGCTTTTACATGTAGTTCATTTGTGCTGTGTACCAATACATTTGACACAGAAGTAGAAGTCATACACTCTATTCATACCACCCATTATACAGGGTGGGCCAGAGAAAGTGCCCCTCGAACAATAGCATTTCTATTGTTTCCCTATTGTTCGAGGGACACTTTCTCTGGCCCACCCAGTAGTGTGGCTACAACAGACTACGTGTATTACGATCACTAACGAGGCTGAGGGGTTATTCTGTTCTTTATTTTCTTTTTATCACCCTGCTATTGAGCAGGGCTGCAAAAAATATCTGTAGACTCATTAGAGTGTTCCTCTCCACGGAAATCTTTAGTAAAAGGCGAAAGATTTATGCGTGGGGTTGAAGAGAAACCAGAGTGCTGAACACAAGGCTCACAGTGATTGCCGTCTGAAAAGACTTCATCTGTTTCTTGGTGTGAAGGCTGAGAATTTATGCACCAATTACTGCTCAAATATTTGTGTGGAGTACATACACAGAATTAATGCGAAAATGATCAGGATTATAAAACTATTTCGGCAATTTTCTTATGTGGAGAAAAATTACCCCGTCGTCCATAACGGATTCTTTTATCTCTAGACCCTGAAGAAGTGAATGGGATTTCACCACCTGCAGAACAGGTCCAAGTTTGTGACGTTATCAGCACGTCATCATGACGAAAACAGCGACAATATTTCCCATTTTCTCGGAATCTTTCGCGACCGATCGGCAAATCCGAGTGATAATGATATGCAGACAGGGTCAAGAGGTCAGCTTTGTATAAAACGGAAACCCGAAATTGATTTTGGTATGTGGCACGTTGTTAGTACAGTATGCATTTAGAGTGCCAGTTACGCAAACAGGATCACTGAAACGATTTGAAAGGGGCTCTGTCCCAAACCAAGCTGTTTTCAATCTGTTTATGATGAAAAAGGTGCACACATCGTCCTTTTTAAGAGGGTTTGCAATTGACAATGCTCAGGGGGACAACGGTGGCTCCCATTTTACCATCAGCCATGCTCACAGTGCCAGAGTGTAAACCAACCATTCTAATTTGGGAATGTTGAATGAAATGTTTGGTGTAATATTCTTTTGTGAAATTGTTCTTAAAAAATAAATACATAAGAAAATTGCCATAATGGTTTGATAGTCCAAATCATTTTCGTGTGTTGTGTAGGCAGTCCGTACAAATATATGACGAAGTTAATTGCAGCATAAATTCCCAGCGTTTTCACCAAGAAACAGATAAAGTCTTTCTGGATGGCTATCACCCTAAGCCGGGGGTTCCAACACTCTGGTTTCTCTTCAACCCACGCATAAATCTTTCGCCTTTTACTAAAGATTTCCGTGGAGAGGAACACTCTAATGAGTCTATAGACATTTTTTGTAGCCCTGCTCAATAGCAGGGTAATAATAGGCAATTAAAAATCAGAACGTCCCACCACACCCAAAAAAATGGGACTGCAGATAAACGAAGACAGCGAAGTTGACGGTAATGGGATCTACCACTGTTTATATGTGTCCAGAAAACAGCAAAACCCTTGAAAATGAGTCGAATCTGTGCGTCTTTTTCATATAAACAGGTTGAAAACAACTTTCTCCTCTGGTAAACCAGTAGGCCTAATAGGAATTGACGAATTGTGAGTTTTCCAATCCACCCGGTTGGGCCAGTGGCTACGCTTATATTCACTGTTCGGGTTAAAAAAAAAAAAATAAACTACAGGTAATCGTAGGCCCAGGTCTATCTGGGAGATTGTGAAAATGTTCTATTCCAAAGTAGTGTATGCTTTTACATGTAGTTCATTTGTGCTGTGTACCAATACATTTGACACAGAAGTAGAAGTCATACACTCTATTCATACCACCCATTATACAGGGTGGGCCAGAGAAAGTGTCCCTCGAACAATAGCATTTCTATTGTTTCCCTATTGTTCGAGGGACACTTTCTCTGGCCCACCCAGTAGTGTGGCTACAACAGACTACGTGTATTACGATCACTAACGAGGCTGAGGGGTTATTCTGTTCTTTATTTTCTTTTTATCACCCTGCTATTGAGCAGGGCTGCAAAAAATATCTGTAGACTCATTAGAGTGTTCCTCTCCACGGAAATCTTTAGTAAAAGGCGAAAGATTTATGCGTGGGGTTGAAGAGAAACCAGAGTGCTGAACACAAGGCTCACAGTGATTGCCGTCTGAAAAGACTTCATCTGTTTCTTGGTGTGAAGGCTGAGAATTTATGCACCAATTACTGCTCAAATATTTGTGTGGAGTACATACACAGAATTAATGCGAAAATGATCAGGATTATAAAACTATTTCGGCAATTTTCTTATGTGGAGAAAAATTACCCCGTCGTCCATAACGGATTCTTTTATCTCTAGACCCTGAAGAAGTGAATGGGATTTCACCACCTGCAGAACAGGTCCAAGTTTGTGACGTTATCAGCACGTCATCATGACGAAAACAGCGACAATATTTCCCATTTTCTCGGAATCTTTCGCGACCGATCGGCAAATCCGAGTGATAATGATATGCAGACAGGGTCAAGAGGTCAGCTTTGTATAAAACGGAAACCCGAAATTGATTTTGGTATGTGGCACGTTGTTAGTACAGTATGCATTTAGAGTGCCAGTTACGCAAACAGGATCACTGAAACGATTTGAAAGGGGCTCTGTCCCAAACCAAGCTGTTTTCAATCTGTTTATGATGAAAAAGGTGCACACATCGTCCTTTTTAAGAGGGTTTGCAATTGACAATGCTCAGGGGGACAACGGTGGCTCCCATTTTACCATCAGCCATGCTCACAGTGCCAGAGTGTAAACCAACCATTCTAATTTGGGAATGTTGAATGAAATGTTTGGTGTAATATTCTTTTGTGAAATTGTTCTTAAAAAATAAATACATAAGAAAATTGCCATAATGGTTTGATAGTCCAAATCATTTTCGTGTGTTGTGTAGGCAGTCCGTACAAATATATGACGAAGTTAATTGCAGCATAAATTCCCAGCGTTTTCACCAAGAAACAGATAAAGTCTTTCTGGATGGCTATCACCCTAAGCCGGGGGTTCCAACACTCTGGTTTCTCTTCAACCCACGCATAAATCTTTCGCCTTTTACTAAAGATTTCCGTGGAGAGGAACACTCTAATGAGTCTATAGACATTTTTTGTAGCCCTGCTCAATAGCAGGGTAATAATAGGCAATTAAAAATCAGAACGTCCCACCACACCCAAAAAAATGGGACTGCAGATAAACGAAGACAGCGAAGTTGACGGTAATGGGATCTACCACTGTTTATATGTGTCCAGAAAACAGCAAAACCCTTGAAAATGAGTCGAATCTGTGCGTCTTTTTCATATAAACAGGTTGAAAACAACTTTCTCCTCTGGTAAACCAGTAGGCCTAATAGGAATTGACGAATTGTGAGTTTTCCAATCCACCCGGTTGGGCCAGTGGCTACGCTTATATTCACTGTTCGGGTTAAAAAAAAAAAAATAAACTACAGGTAATCGTAGGCCCAGGTCTATCTGGGAGATTGTGAAAATGTTCTATTCCAAAGTAGTGTATGCTTTTACATGTAGTTCATTTGTGCTGTGTACCAATACATTTGACACAGAAGTAGAAGTCATACACTCTATTCATACCACCCATTATACAGGGTGGGCCAGAGAAAGTGTCCCTCGAACAATAGCATTTCTATTGTTTCCCTATTGTTCGAGGGACACTTTCTCTGGCCCACCCAGTAGTGTGGCTACAATTAACAGACTACGTGTATTACGATCACTAACGAGGCTGAGGGGTTATTCTGTTCTTTATTTCCTTTTTATCACCCTGCTATTGAGCAGGGCTGCAAAAAATATCTGTAGACTCATTAGAGTGTTCCTCTCCACGGAAATCTTTAGTAAAAGGCGAAAGATTTATGCGTGGGGTTGAAGAGAAACCAGAGTTCTGAACACAAGGCTCACAGAGATAGCCGTCTGAAAAGACTTCATCTGTTTCTTGGTGTGAAGGCTGAGAATTTATGCACCAATTACTGCTCAAATAGTTGCGTGGAGTACATACAGAGAATTAATGCGAAAATGATCAGGATTATAAAACTATTTCGGCAATTTTCTTATGTGGAGAAAAATTACCCCGTCGTCCATAACGGATTCTTTTATCTCTAGACCCTGAAGTGAATGGGATTTCACCACCTGCAGAACAGGTCCAAGTTTGTGACGTTATCAGCACGTCATCACGACGAAAACAGCGACAATATTTCCTATTTTCTCGGAATCTTTCGCGACCGATCGGTAAATCCGAGTGATAATGATATGCAGACAGGGTCAAGAGGTCAGCTTTGTATAAAACGGAAACCCGAAATTGATTTTGGTATGTGGCACGTTGTTAGTGCAGTATGCATTTAGAGTGCCAGTTACGCTAACAGGATCACTGAAACGATTTGAAAGGGGCTCTGTCCCAAACCACGCTGTGTTCAATCTGTTTATGATGAAAAAGGTGCACACATCGACTCTTTAAAAAGGGTTTGCATTTGACAATGCTCAGGGGGACAACGGTGGCTTCCATTTTACCATCAGCCATGCTCACAGTGCTAGAGTGTAAACCAACCATTCTAATTTGGGAATGTCGAATGAAATGTTTGGTGTAATATTCTTTTGTCGAATTGTTCTTAAAAAATAAATACATAAGAAAATTGCCATAATGGCTTTATAGCCCAAATCATTTTCGTGTGTTATGTAGGCACTCCATACAAATATTTGACGAAGTTAATTGCAGCATAAATTCCCAGGTTTTCACCAAGAAACAGATAAAGTCTTTCTGGATGGCTATCACCCTAAGCCGGGGGTTCCAGCACTCTGGTTTCTCTTCAACCCACGCATAAATCTTTCGCCTTTTACTAACGATTTCCGTGGAGAGGAACACTCTAATGAGTCTATAGACATTTTTTTGTAGCCCTGCTCAATAGCAGGGTAATAATAGGCAATTAAAAATCAGAACGTCCCACCACACCCAAAAAAATGGGACTGCAGATAAACGAACACAGCGAAGTTGACGGTAATGGGATCTACCACTGTTTATATGTGTCCAGAAAACAGCAAAACCCTTGAAAATGAGTCGAATCTGTGCGTCTTTTTCATATAAACAGGTTGAAAACAACTTTCTCCTCTGGTAAACCAGTAGGCCTAATATAGGAATTGACGAATTGTGAGTTTTCCAATCCACCCGGTTGGGCCAGTGGCTTCGCTTATATTCACTGTTCGGGTTAAAAAACATAATAAACTACAGGTAATCGTAGGCCCAGGTCTATCTGGGAGATTGTGAAAATGTTCTATTCCAAAGTAGTGTATGCTTTTACAACTTATATTCACTGTTCGGGTTAAAAAAACATAATAAACTACAGGTAATCGTAGGCCCAGGTCTATCTGGGAGATTGTGAAAATGTTCTATTCGAAAGTAGTGTATGCTTTTACATGTAGTTCATTTGTGCTGTGTACCAATACATTTGACACAGAAGTAGAAGTCATACACTCTATTCATACCACCCATTATACAGGGTGGGCCAGAGAAAGTGTCCCTCGAACAATAGCATTTCCAGTGTTTCCCTATTGTTCGAGGGACACTTTCTCTGTGTGGCAACAACAGACTACGGTACGTGTACTACGATCACTAACGAGGCTGAGGGGTTATTCTGTTCTTTATTTTCTTTTTATCACCCGCTATTGAGCAGGGCTGCAAAAAATATCTGTAAACTCATTAGAGTGTTCCTCTCCACGGAAATCTTTAGTAAAAGGCGAAAGATTTATGCGTGGGGTTGAAGAGAAACCAGAGTGCTGAACACAAGGCTCACAGTGATAGCCGTCTGAAAAGACTTCATCTGTTTCTTGGTGTGAAGGCTGACAATTTATGCACCAATTACTGCTCAAATATTTGTGTGGAGTACATACACAGAATTAATGCGAAAATGATCAGGATTATAAAACTATTTCGGCAATTTTCTTATGTGGAGAAAAATTACCCCGTCGTCCATAACGGATTCTTTTATCTCTAGACCCTGAAGAAGTGAATGGGATTTCACCACCTGCAGAACAGGTCCAAGTTTGTGACGCTATCAGCACGTCATCACGACGAAAACAGCGAGAATATTTCCCATTTTCTCGGAATCTTTCGCGACCGATCGGCAAATCCGAGTGATAATGATATGCAGACAGGGTCAAGAGGTCAGCTTTGTATAAAACGGAAACCCGAAATTGATTTTGGTATGTTGCACGTTGTGAGTACAGTATGGATTTAGAGTGCCAGTTACGCTAACAGGATCACTGAAACGATTTGAAAGGGGCTCTGTCCCAAACCAAGCTGTTTTCAATCTGTTTATGGTGAAAAAGCTTCACACATCGACTTTTTTAAAAGGGTTTGCAATTAACAATGCTCAGGGGGACAACGGTGGCTCCCATTTTACCATCAGCCATGCTCACAGTGTTAGAGTGTAAACCAACCATTCTAATTTCGGAATGTTGAATGAAATGTTTGGTGTAATATTCTTTTGTCAAATTGTTCTTAAAAAATAAATACATAAGAAAATTGCCATAATGGTTTTATAGTCCAAATCATTTTCGTGTGTTGTGTAGGCACTCCGTACAAATATATGACGAAGTTAATTGCAGCATAAATTCTCAGCGTTTTCACCAAGAAACAGATAAAGTCTTTCTGGATGGCTATCACCCTAAGCCTTGTGTTTAACACTCTGGTTTCTCTTCAACCCCACGCATAAATCTTTCGCCTTTTACTAAAGATTTCCTTGGAAAGGAACACTCTAATGAGTCTTTTAGGAAAGTCTAGTGTGTAGAAGTGCCAGCCTGAAGAAGACCCCGGTTGGGGTCGAAAATTTGCAAATAATCTGGAAATGGACTTTTTATACATGTACATTATCATATTGTGTGCCGATTTTTGTGTTCGCCTTCTCTTTGGATATAATGAGCCTATAGATATTTTTTGTAGCCCCACCGTTATCAAGAAAATTGAACTTTTCTTTCAAAAACCTGGATTTTTGACAAAATTGCTCAATTTTCTACATTGTATAGTCCTATTAAATAACATGAAAATGATGCGCATTTTCAGCCCTTTTTTCACAGTTGTGAATGAATTTCGGTTGTCTTCATTTTGTAAAAATCTGGTAGTCATGCACTTCAAACTTTTCGAGATGTCAAATGGGTGATATTTTGATATTCTGATATTTTCATGGTAAATCCACTTTTCCTCAAAACCTTTCTAACCAACAGGTGTATAACAACTCAAAGTATCACATCCACATTTGGGAATCAAACACTGATGACTGACTACCGAGAAATTAAGAAAAAACCTATGTTGCAATACACATGTACTTATGATCAGTGTGTGTACATCAATACTGGGGATTTTAACGCCAGTGTCGAATTTCGTTGCTTATGGAAGAGTTTACTTGGCGGCATTTGTTGGTCAACACTTGGGAATCCGTCTGTTCATTTCACATGAGGACATTAAGCAGGTATTGTTCAGTGTAAGTCAGAATGTTTGTTCGTCAAACAATGGTACCCATCGATTATTGTTAATGAGCATAAATTCCTTCGTACTAGGTACGTCATGATATCATGCACCATATGTCAGACCTGTCGAATTCAATGGGCCGAATTTTTAAAACATAGCAAAAGCCCCAAGGCCAAGCTTTTGCTCGTCAAGGAGAAGCACAAGCCAAAAATTTTGCTCACAAACATTATTCATAATCAATTGCTTAACCTAATGACCTTTTCTTATAAAGCCAAGCAAGATTTTCTATCTGAAGAAGCTAATGCTTGCAAGACAAAGCTTCTGCTAATTCGTATAGGGAGTTGCTTGTTCTATGAAGCAAAAGCGAAACTTCATAAATACCTCCACAAAGGACAAAGAGGAAGTCCATGGGTTTCTGATTGACCTCATACTCAGTCCATGTGCAATGTGCACCATGAAATAACCATGTCAATTTCATGTACACTGTCCATAGCGTAAAGAAAGGATTGGTCATTAATTCTTGTCCTGTTCAACCACTGAGAAGTTGGCGTAAGTCGGGAGTCAATAGCTGTGGTTACACTACATAAATCCCCGTGCTTTCCCCGGAGATTTTGCGGTTACACCTATAAATCGCCGAGTCCAAATAGACCCGTGTCTGAAATCTCCGTGCTTATTAGCCCCAGCGAGCTCGAAGGGGCAACGCCGGGGCTATTTAGACACGGGGATTTTATGTAGTGTAACCGCGAAATCCCCGTGTTTATTTGTAGTTCCAAGCACCCGGCGACAGACGGCGATGCAAATCGATGAGTCATGCGCATGCGTATATGATATTTCACGCCTCCAGTAGCCACTCGATGACAGAGAGTTGCCTACATGTAGTGACCCTATCGCCGGGATACGGAACTTATTACCAATCGCACTTTTAGTAGTGTAACCGCTCGCCGTGTCAACGCCGCGTTTTTTCTGGTTCGGAAAAACCCCGTGTCTCAAAAAGCACGGGGATTTTGGATAGGTGTAACCACGGCTAATAAAATCTGTCCTGTGCAGTCAACCATGGAAGGATTTTGAATCTGCTGGTGTCAAATTAATCGAAAGAGGTTGCTCTTTAAGTACATATGTATATTTTAGGGTAAATGCCAAAATTTTAAAAGACATTGACCATTTTGTAAGTGTAACATTTTTAGTGAGCCACTCTGTAGAGGATGAGAGCAGCGCCAATGAGCAGCTATGAGCAGCTATGAGAGAATGACATGAAATACCAACAGCAATGTATCATAATCTCGTGCGCAGTGTAACTAAATAGACTGCACAACATCGCCGGTTTAAATGGCAAGGGGCCAACAAATCAATGTTCCGTTTGGTCGGCAAATAACCGGCTGTGTTTTATTAATGAAATCAATCGCAAGCAGATTCAATAACAAGCAGATCGAAGAGTGCCATACGGTATCACTATGAACGTAAATTGCCTCGTTGACCTCTCACCAGTCGATGAAGGCGAAGGGCTGGTTCATACTTGCTCGCGGACCCTCAAGCGCATGAAACTGATCGCAGGTTTCCAAGGCGTGAATACATGTATGCACACACATTGAAATTGATCATAGTCGGATCAAAATCCGAACGGAGTATGAACCACGCCTTACTGAAAAATGCGGTACAGGCGGAACGGAATCAGCCTCGAACGTAATCTTGCTGTCCTATCCCAAATGCACTGTATTTGTGACCTGGAGTCGCGAATGGTTGGGAGCATTAGATCTCTCCCATATCTCAACGTACATGTACGTAGCATAACGTCTACGTTTCGGAACTGTAAGCTCGGCGCTAATTGGTTTACAGGCACGTGACTGACGGCGGGAACGCCTGGGTCTTTTGTTCAGTTTGGTCCTCCCGCTGATTGGTGGTGGCAGAGCGGTCAAGCGCGAGG
Source organism: Notospermus geniculatus (assembly GCA_002633025.1). Taxonomy (NCBI): domain Eukaryota; kingdom Metazoa; phylum Nemertea; class Pilidiophora; order Heteronemertea; family Lineidae; genus Notospermus; species Notospermus geniculatus. Next base: position 190,132 of record NMRB01001312.1, read on the forward strand.
CTCGTGTATTGTGAATAAAAAGAAGGCGGAGACATGATGGAGTCACAATAACGATCATTACGGGGCCTAACTACTCACGCAGTGACCGGTTCTTGTCATCTCATTCTTATTTAACATTACGCAATATCTCAGTGCGCAGAGTGTAAAAACTATTAGGCTCCAGTTCCATAGAGTTCACGTGTACACTTTTCTCGCGTTACACTTCACGTTTTCCTTTCGTTCCTCGGAGAAAGCATGCCACAGGACAGGTAATGTGTGTCTCGTTGTGCGCTGAATCGAGGAACGAAAGGAAAACGTGAAGCGTGGCGCATGAAAAGTGTAAACGTGAACTCTATGGAACTGGAGCCTTAGGTGCGGAAGAATTTGTCCATATTTACGAAGACATGGCTGATGAAAGACACGAGTGCGAGTTCAGAGGTTGCTGTGGCTGAAATCCGTCTCCTTCGGGAGGGTTATCGCCACCATTTACCATTGAATCTCCAAAAAATCAATCTCATGCCGAGAAGGGGTTGCAAAACGATCTTCCCTCATATTGGGCGTTATCTTGCGTGGTCAGAATTTCCTCTATCAGCGGGATTGTTAGATGGGGAGGAAGTGGTAGAACACATCCTAGGGGCGGAAGTGGCTGGGTGGCGGAGGTATGGGTGGAGGAATAAAGCGCAGTCGAATTCGGTCCATCTCTCACCGCCAGGCTCTCGCCGTCAACAACAAGAAATAAGGCTAAACTATATACACCTTGATCAGTTGCCGTGAATTAACCCTACTTGGGGCCGATTTTTTTAATAGACGTTGGTGAAGTTAACCATTGGTTAAACCAAAAATAGATAGGCATGCGAAAAGTGTGCAACAAATTTTTCATCAAACAGCAGCCCGGTTTTGATGGATAGTATAACCGCTATAAAAAACTTAGAAAACAGGGTTTTTTGGTGAAAAAATTAGCTGTACATTTTTCGCATACCTATCTATTTTTCTATTAAATCGACCCTTGATGATTCAATAAAATGTTCAAGCACAACCAAGGCCTATAGAGATCAAAAGGCCTGTGGTGGTTGCGCAATGTGAAAGAAGACAATAACTATTGCTTGAATGTGCCTAGCCGTGACCAGAGAGTGCAGTCTGATCGCACTCACTGCTCATGCATAACTGACCCGCCTACCATTGAAGAACGGCTCATAATTGAATTCTGTACAGTGGTCACATGTCGGCGCTTGACCATTCACTGGCCGTGTACCATAGGGCATTGGGGAGGTTTCGAAATCAAACGATAAACCAAAACTTTACGACAACGTTATTTTTCATACTACACATTAACCAGATTTTGCATTGCATTTTCAGTACAAAAATAAAGTTGTCGTTAACGTTTACGTTTATCGTTTGATTTCGAAACCTCCCTATTGTTATAACGTCTACGTTCGTCCTTAGGTCTACGTACGTTGAGATATGAGAGAGATCTATCGATTCGGGAGTTTAAGGAATCAAACGACAAACGTTAACTTTACGACAACGTTACTTTTTGTACCGAAAATGCAATATATAATCTGGTGATTTCGTAGTATGAAAAATAACGTTGTCGTAACGTTAACGATTTTCGTTTGATTTCTTAAACTCCCTATTATTCCGTCACGCATGTGTTTTCCAAATCATTTTTTAATTGGCAGTTCATCGCGGACCAATTCCACAATAGAAACCTTAAGATTCGTCACGTGTCAAATCCGTGTGTACGAAAAGCCCGGCGAGAGGTCACACTACTTCTTATTCATTGTAGTTCAGTAGCCCGGCGACAGGTGCGCTGCATGCACTGGTCCCGCACTTCCACTCAGTGTTCCGCACATGCGTACAACGTAACCGAACCCAGCGCCATCTGTCGCCGTGCTACGAACTAACGAAAACACGGGGATTTTGAAAAAACACGACGAGCTTGCTGTGTTTCAAAAACCCGTGTTTTTCAGACACGGGTGTCTTGGAGCCGGGCAATTCATGGGTGTGACCGCAAAAACCGGGGATTTTATGTAGTGTAACCAGTTTTCGCAATCGCTGGGATACGATGACATTCAGGTAACGATTTTCTATTGTCTCAGTACATGTATACCCGGGTGTGTTTCCAAAAGTGTTCCGTCCGACACCAAATAAATTTCACCATTCTTTTGTCTACTGGTGACAGGCTGTTTCTTGAAACTCTACAATATTCACATCAGATCTAGGTATCATGGAACTCTAAATTATGACACTGCAAACTGATTGATCTATTAGCCCTTTAAAGTCTGACAATAGAAAGAAGTTTTGGTGTCGGACGGAACGATAGATTTTGCTGGTAAGCTCAACATTTTTTGATACCCTCCTCCAAATAAGTGTACACTGTACATGTACATCCCAGATGGAGAAACTAATAGTTAAAGGTCTATATTATTGATTACTATACGTATTTGATTTTTGGAAAATCAATGGCACAAATCTTTGTGATCATTTCAAAGTTGAATTTTGCCCCATTTTCTTGGGTGACAAGTTTTCAAAACACACCCACCCGGTTGCGAAAACTCACTACTGAGTTTGCAGATGACGTCTGGTCGTTGCTGTCGGGCCCTTCCCAACATTACATGGATATTGGAAATGCTATATCTCTGCCTTACAATGCAATGATGCATCTGAAGCGATTTATTCTTTACTTGCTTACAGAGCGCAGAATAAATTGAAATTGCAAAGATAGCAAACATTTCATACGGACGCGCTGATTTGTGGGTGTAGACGACGGGTTTGCAAATATGACGGCGGGTACCCTAATTTCCATGTTCAAATTGATACAGGCGGTCGCTGCTACTTGAAACAGACGGCTCCTGCCAGAACAGGTTTTGAAGCTACTACACTCTAATGACTAATGTCAAGACCCAACCCCGGCGAATATGTTTGATCTGCTTGGAGGATATTTATTTCTCATTAATTGACCAAGAGGTCAAGATTAGTGGCCTTCCAAAAAGAAACAACGCGCACTAAGCATCCTTCCAATTGTCCTACTTACAGCCTAAAACTTCTCAAAGCAATACATGTATACATGTAGATGGAGAACCTTTTTGTCGCAAAGTATTTGGGGAACAAGGTTGACTATTTTTACATGAATTTGGAAAATGAAACTCAAATCAGTTAAATCAGTTCAAGAGATCACACGCTAACGATAACGTTTACGTTAACTTTTAATGTATCTTTCTTGCATGTATTTCATGTACAAAAAAAATTGTTAACGTAAATGTTATGATTAGCGTGTGATCTCTTGAACTCCCTAATGACTGGGTATTTACTTATAAATGTGCGTAGCCTTCCCAGAACTAAAATTTAAAAATTATGTTGCCATGGAGCTTTATGGGTATGAAAGCAAAATCATCGAAATAACCAAGTCAGCTGCCACTTAACCTCAGCAACATCTCCCAGGTTTAGCTTCAAAACATCAACCTTTATGACCATTCTACAAGTACCGCTGGGATTATCTCTTATCGCAGGTCGCAGTCAGCGCCCTAGCGCTCTTAGAAGCTTGGAAAAAGGAGTTATCCCGAGGTAAATCAGAGATAAAGAATATACCACGTCCAGTAAAGTATGCCTTTATACAAAATAACGTGTCGATGCCGAGTGGGAAAGTTGACCATTGTGTGGACATCTTTGTTGCAGGTTGGCCAAAGAGTCACGGTAATCGTACTCGAAATCAATTCCCTTGATCAATGTACAACATCTTTCAGCGCCGTTGAGCAGCTTTAGGTCGAACAAGTTGTATTGTAACCGTATTTTTCGGGTGGAAATACGAAGATTACTGCAACTAAATGGCGGGGATCGTCAGAAAATACCTTTACAAGTCTCTAACGCTAGTCCACATACGAAAAACTCACTGAGATTATCTCTGCAAGCCATGTTTGCGAAATAAAGTGTGCTACGCTAAAGCTACATGTTGGAATCCACCATTGATTTTCAAGCTGATTTTGCGTTGTGACTTGCTTTGCAACTGGGCACTCGATCGCCGTAGTGGACTTGTAGACGTGATTTCCACCAATGGCGAAGATGTGATCATTTTCAGTCGGCAATCGGTCTGTGACCGGTACAGTTCCTTGCGATCGTATTCAATCGCAGGTAGCAGGCTGCAAAGCAAGTTGCAAGGCAGAAAATCAGCAGTGGATTCCTAGCTTAAGAAAACCTATTCATCTCTGCGAGTTTTAAATCTGCGACAAGGTTCTGAGACATAAATGCCAAAATCTAAAGATATTTAATGATGTGTGCATCAAATCTATTTGTGCAACGCCATTATGCGTGTCGCATGACCGTATAGGGCAGCAAGTATGTAGCACGTCGCAGAGATGGTTAAGGTCTCGGGCCACTTGTGCGTTTTGTACTGCGTGATGCGTCAAATCTTTTGTTAGGAAGCAGAACGGCGGAAAATAACAAAAGATTTGAAGCATCACGCACAAGTGGCCCGAGACCTTTATGCGTGCTATGGGATTCCGGAGCAAGTGGAGGGTGATCTCACTAAAGGCTGATTCATACTCCGTCCGGATTTTGCGCCGACTATGATCAATTTCACTGCGTGTGCACATTCACGTCGTGGAAACCTGCGATCAGTTTCATGCGCTTGACGGTCCGCAAGCGAGTATGAATCAGCCCTAAAGCTTAGCGCACATGTCCGACAAAACTCAATGCGTAAAGGCCTGTCTACACGATCATACATTTGTTCAAAACATCATCATACATTTGTATGATGATGTCCAAGCTCGTTTGTCGATTTCTGTCTTGTGACAATGCAGCTAAAATTTTGAACATCATCAAACATTGTTCAAAACAGCATCATAGACTTGTATGACGATGTTCAAGTTTGTTGTGGATTTCGATCTACAGTCCAACATTCATGGACATTGTATGATGAAGTATGATGGANTACATGTACCTGCGATTGAATACGGCCGTAAGGAACTGATACCGGTCGCCGACTTGATATTGATCATATCTTCGCCATTGGTGGAAATCACGTCTAGCTAGTCCACTACAACGATCGAGTGCCCAGTTGCAAAACAAGTCGGAAAGCAAAATCAGGTTGAAAATCACAGGTGGATTCCCCCGCTTGAGGTGATCTCGCTGACTTGCACTGAATAAGCCAGGTTTGTCGGAGCACACTAGAGTTGAGCTCGCACACTTGAAATTTTATGTGTGCTCCCAGCTTGAGATCCGTTAATTGCCTTTTTTGGAAACCCTCTCCTTTCCATCTTCATCCTGATTGCATCATCGCGAGGTAAACCGATGATGATCTACATGACAATTTCCGGCACTGAGGAAGGTATCAATGACATGAATTAATCATTTTGAATTGATGGCAACATCGAGTGTAAAATACGCATTATCTCGAGAAGGACGCAATAATTTCTCCAGTCAGCATGCATAAAATACTTCTGGTTGATCACGTCGTAATATCGGGATTATATTCAATTTGTCATGTTGTAGAATTCAGTTGGCATTTGTCTGCACTAGATAGCTCTCCCTTACCACGTTAAAAGAATAGCCTTTGTCTGCAGTGTTAGATAGCTCTTCTTTACCATGTTTACCATGGTAAAGGAGAGCTATCTAATACTGCAGCCAAAGGCCAACTACTGCAGAATTCAGCCGACGGTTCCCAGCCGAGGACTTAACTGTCGGTTAGACTGCGAGCACACATAAAAATTCTAGTCTGCGAGGTCAAGTCGCCGAGATCATCTCACACAGCGAGCTATCTGCTGAGAAAACGGTCACGACTGACGTTTTGCTCAGCAGATACATGTAGGCCTAGTTCCAGTGTGCGGCAGGCTTTATAGAATGAGGAACCTACCTCACTGAAGTTCTATTCCTAGCTTACAAGTGTCTTCACCAACTTGCTCCCCCATATCTCTCAGAACTACTCACTATTCATGATACTTCACGAACTCTGCGCTCGTCATCGGCTCTCCGCCTGTCGATTCCTAAAGGGCACCGCACACTTAGCGATTTTTCGAGCGATTTTCTAGGCGACCGGCCTTGCGACCACAGAAGCGACTGAACATATTTTCAGTTTTTTTAGTCTTGTTGACTCGTTTGCGACAAATGCTTCCTTGGAAGATCAGTGATGTCGACATCACTGATCGACCTCAAAGGTAATTATCGCAGGCGACGTAGCAGTCGCATCTGTAGTCGCCCCATTTTAGTCGCAGGTGTGCGGCGCCCTTTAGGCCAATGCCATGTCAGTCGGTGGCAGAGCCTTGGCTCCAACTGATCAGTTGGAGCCCATCAGTTGTTGTGGAACGAAGTCCCTGCATCTGTGAGGAACTGTACCTCTCTCAATTCCTTCAAGGGTCAGTTGAAGCATTTTTTCTTTTCTGTCAGGCCTTTCAAGCCTTTTGAGCGGCCAGTATTGGCTGGATACTGCGCTATATAAGACACATGTTATTATTATTACATGTATAATAGGTGTAACTAGTGGTTAAATCTATTGAATCGAAAGGGACATTCAGGTCCTCATTTGGAACTTCCGAAGGTTACTGCTCGGCAATTTCCGTGACGACTCGCATTTCCCCTCGG
>NMRB01001313.1:3337-14385 GCA_002633025.1 Notospermus geniculatus
CAGATTGGGAATTTTACCCATCGTTTTCATGCAGCGAGTTTTCCTTCAAGGAGCATTTTATGCGCAAAATCGGGCGTAAAATTCAGTTAATGCATTGGGAGCAGCGCCGCCTGTCGTCAATTTGGCGCAAATGAGACAAATTTCTTGATATGACAGTAGGTTGTATATATTATTATATGGATGCCTTTTGTGTGGGAAATTGATCAGAACCTGAATGTCCTTTTCAATGAGGAACCCGCGTGCCGGAAATCCCGACAGGTCGGCGCTGCGAGCAGTGCGACCGAAACGACGTCATTGACGTCGTTTTAGGTGTTGACGTCACGTCATGAAAAAATCAGCTGTACATTTTCTACAGGAAAAATGAAATAAAGACGTTGCCGAAATCGTCATCTATGTCTTCATTTTAAGGAAAAAAGCACCGCAAAATGTAGACATTTTCATCTGCTACAAGATGGTGTAAATTTTAATGCCAGGCGACCGAAACAAACGGGTGCTTTTCACGCCAGAAATAAATGGAAATAACGTTAGAAAAAAGAAACTTCGGTCGCACTTCTCACAGCGCCACGTCGTGACGTTAGTTCCTCCTCCGGTTCCTCATTCAATAGCTTAAACCACTAGTGACACCTATTGAGGGAGTGAGTTAGGTCTCCCATTAAATGGCACGGCCTGCCCGCCGGCCATGGAGGTTTATTCTGCATAATGCATCGTGTAGAAATCGCTAACCTACACTCTGCAGCAAGCAGTCAGATTCCGTGTTCAACGCTTTGGGATTTTCTCGTGCGACCAATCAGAAGCCTCTTTGCGATAATTTATTCATCGAGTACCGGGTACGCCGTGGTTGAACTTCGTAGCGAACAACACTGGCGCCACTGGCCTGCGAGTACATAATTAACTTCCCACTGCCAGTCCTACGACAGGCTAACAAATAGTCTCCATCGAATATTGCCTTTGCGGCTTCTTTTTGAGTACTTGTAAGTCATTCCACGGAGAATTTTGCATTCGAATAAAGTTTCATCGACTGCCATCTTGTCATCATACCCAAGCTGCCGATGCTTTGCCGCGATTGGCTGCTATTTTTGGGTCCGGGGAAATCCGTTGAACACGGAATGTGTTGCTTGTGTTAAGGTCAAGGGAGGAGAAGCCGAGTCTTGACATGAACTCAGTGAAGATGTGGAGGATTGCCTTATGGCCGAGTGGTTCTATCCTCGGACCCAGGGTCTTCACAACCGGCTCCCCTTCTACTAGGGTCTCACACACCAGTGAGGCGCCCAGGCTACCACGGAGCCTGACCTGGAGCGACGTCGATATTCACATCATCATCTTCTAAAGCATGTAGCGCTGACAATATCGTCATGGCACACATCATATCATACATTTTTGGAAAGCTTGCAGCTCAGAGAACACCTCTGGCCAATTCTCAAAATCATCCAACTCTGTATTGATTGCTGAAGATGGCAATTCCAAACCTGACACGTGCCTTGAAAATGGCAAAAAAACCTGGAAATCTACTCCAAGGCCTACAAACTTCACAATTACCATGGTATGAGAAAAAAAATTTTCTCAACAATGTGCTTGCCTAATAACAAATCCAAAATGCATGCATTTTGGATATGTCATGAAAAAATGGGGGTCATAGCAGCTTTTTTTCGCTATGGCCCTTCAAAATCTCACCTTCATAATTCGCGCCACTGAACAGGAGCCGACCTTGACCGACCTACTTTTCAGCTATAAATAGCTGGCCAGGCATGAACACTGTATTCTTGCGCACAGGGCACTGATAATTTGCTCATCAAATCTCCAAAACTATCTCTTCACAAAATAACTAAGACATTAGTCTTAAAGAAATTAAAAATCGGCACACGATAGGACCATATATATGGATGGAAATCANCGTCCACACTGGTGAGTGAGCCCTAGGGAGGTAGGCCTACGACCGTAAATGACCTGGGATTCTCAAGATGGGTGGTTGGCGCGTTGGCCTTCTAGCAGGAATAGGCCTATCCGTTGTTGAGGTGTCCGCTGACAGCGGGTCGTCTACCACAGGCACAGAGCTTTGTCCCAAATTTTGGGTAAAATACAACAAACGCGTTTTTTGAAAACACTAGCCTCGACTATAGTATACATATATGATGTACAAACATCAGTGCATGTTTACAGTCGACGACTGTGTAAAAGTCGGCCTACATCCAGGTTGGTATTGTCCAAGATGGCTCGTAGGTCCGACCACCCATTGGACATTTAGGAAGGCGCGACATATTCGCGAGGGGAACACGAAAAATATATACCAACAACACCACAATTCATGAATTTATAGTCAACAGAAAAGTGCGTATTTACCCCAGTTCTTGGCAACGGTTCAGGAATTCAGAGAAAGAGCTGACGACGTTAAAACGGACGCGGGATCGAATATTGAATGAAACTGTGCTGACGACAGCGCGTATCTATAGTGATCATTCAAATCAAAGTAGGCCACGTAGACATTGTCCCTTTTACCGCTCTACCCTCCACAGCAGGGGTTTTTACCGCGCTCCTCTTCATCCACTCACACAGTGCGTGCGAGTGTATGAAGAGGAACGAGACCAAAGCCCTGCTATGGGAGGATGTTTCTACTACTACACTCTGTACTGTACTCGACGTGCATTCGCGGAAACGGGGAATCCCCAATGAGGAATCCCATATCTTTTTTCCTGAATCGGTTTCGCCGCAATCTCGCTCTGGCGAGACGGACGTGATGTTTCTCTACGGTTATAAAACTGGCCAAGAAGGCTACTAATCAAAACAACTAATACTAGGATTAGTGTCTCGACTGTCACACCCATAATCGGGAAGTTGATGAGGCTGTAGGGTGTTTTTGAAGATGGCATGACGAAAGTGGTTCCCAGTTTGTGAAAACCGAGTGGAATTGCCCATGTGGATTCCCCTCATGCACTCTGCATATCATGATATGTGAGGCCGAGTCTGCCACCCTGGTTTCGGAGAATCCCCGGCACCGGATTCAATTCGCTGAATCCATTCAGGGAACCCACCCGCTGGAAGGTGGAGCAGTGCTATGTCAACAATCGACAGGCATCTGCCACCACTGACGTCATAGTTCGATCCCGAGTCGTCTGGTCCTCCGTCAATCGCGTTGGTGTGATAGAATCTAATGCCCCCGTCTTCGACGGGTGTGATAGAATCTAATGCCCCCGTCTTCGACGGGTGTGACGTCTTCCTGATGTCATCATGTCCCCCTGTATTGTTTTTCACAGGAAGGGCCTTCGTCTCTCTAGAGCCCAATTCAATGGTGCTGCTCAATCCATAAAAATGGGGGCATCCTATATCGGGGGTATTAGATTCTATCACACCAGTGTTATGGAATCAATGTTCCAGATGCCAGATGACCGCTTCGATCTTTTGTACAAAAGATTCTGACGGAATAAGGGTCAGGTACAAGCCGGACACTAACAGGCAGGAACATCCCAAACCGTCTTTGTTGGAAAGTTAGCGGTTTGAGAATGCGTTGCAGTACCCTGGGAGTTTGCAATGCTTTTGTTTGTGTCGATATAAAAAACCTTTCATTTCATGTGACTGCTTTTGTCCTCATTGTCCTCATTTTAAATGAGGACAAAAGCAGTCACGTGAAATAATCCAAAGGGAAAATAAATTGGATGTGAATAATTTTTTTCCTTTATTTTGACTTTTCCCATGTTTTGGCAGTTATTTGCGGTGGCCCATAAGGGACATTTATTTTTCATTTTATATTTTTATTTTTTTCATACTTTTCTCCCTGGAATAAACTTTATTCCGTGTAATAAACTTTTCTCCACATGGAGTAAACTTTTCTCCGTGGAAATAACTTTTAATATTCCGTGGAGTAAACTTTTCTCAGCGGGAAATAACTTTATTCAGCGGAGAAAAGTTTTCTCCACGGAATACAGTTATTTCCGCGGAGAAAAGTTTACTCCACTTGGAGATAAGTTTATTCCACGGAATAAAGTTTATTCCACGGAAAAAAGTATGAAAAAATAAAAATTTAAAATGAAAAATAAATGCCCCTTATGAGCCACCGTAGTTATTCGTGAGAATATTTCAAAATGAACTTTCCCAGTGAAGTCCCAAAATGTGTTTGCCGTTTGGAAACCCCCGAACCTCGTTCCCACTGCACAGTTTACGGTCTCAATGCACTGCGGTTAACTGCCGCGTGTATTGTAAATTAAAACTGTCTGTGAGGGCCAGTGGAACAAAGTAGGCCTACATGTATCATTAGTGCGATATTACTTATCTCTCTCATCCATTGTATAGCTGCTCCCAGGGGTCCATTTCTGCAGTTTTCTGCGTCGTAAAAAATTAGTACCTGTACTGAACTCGATTGACCATCGACAATTGAACTATTGAACCGGATTTCGCAAGGCATATACATGTACTACATGTACTTTGTACTTTAATTATTGTAAACAGTTCTTCGGTGTACATGTTTCCATATCTCATATAAATCTTGCATAAGCTTACAACAGAGAGCTAGAGGCTCTATGACTTTTCAATACGGGGAACCGAGAGAAATATGTCACTCTCTTTCCACATGTTCCCCATACAATGAGACACTGAGAAACGGGAAGGGCTGCACAGTACATGTAAAAGTTAAAAAAAGTTAAAGTTTGGGTTTTATATATAGTTTGGGGTTTATATAGTCTGATATCAACTGCGGTAGAGGTGTCATCCGACTTTACACTTTAAAAAAAATACTTTACACTTTCCCAGTCAATCCTGAAACCTTTCAGTAGAACTCAGATGAGCTGCTCATTCAGCGCTACAATCCAAGCATTTCCGACCGGTACCCATTTATACACCTGGGTGGAGAGAGGCCAGTGAAGCAAAGAGACTTGCCCAAAGTCTCACGCCCAGTGGAATTCGAACCCGGGACCTTCTGACCGCTAGTCGGAGGCCCGAACCACTACACCACTTTGCAACTGGATTCGAACCCGTTCTCGCTATATCACTGGTATTAAGGCCTGAACCCACTGTCGCGTTTTCCCGCCGCGGTTTATATTCTCGGTTCGCTGCCTTTTAACAAAGCATTTTCTGCCGCTGCGTTTTCCCGCTGCGGGAAAACGCGTCAGTGGGTTCGGGCCTTTACTTAGACTGATGGCCTCAGCAAAACATTCCATCATGAAGTACAACTATAGGCCTACCGTAAACAACCATATAAGGCTCGAACCCATGATTTAGCGGGATTTGCCGTGCGACGAAAAAAAATTTCTTTGAAACCATTCAGCCCAAGGCCTGCTTTCCATTGGCGCGTTTCCGTGCGCGGAGACGCTCGAAAGCATTGTTTGTTTCCGCTTCGTTGGTCAGACGCGGAAAAATAATAACAATAATAATAATGATAATAATAAAAAGAACTTGTATTGCGCCACTTTAAACTTAAACTGTCAGTGGCGCTTTACATAAAAGTACATGTAGAAACCTAAATTAAAACATTGTGATTAAAATATTCAGAATGACTGATTAAAAACAATGCTTTCGAGGTTTCCGCGCACGGAAACGCTCCAATGGAAAATCTGGCAGCATTGACAAAGAAAATGTTGCTGAGCGGCAAAATTTGAGCGACAAATCGTGTCAGTGGGTTCAGGCCTTGAACCACTTTCGCGTTTTCACGCCGCGATTTCACGCTGACCTCAGCTGTCATTTTCAAAGGCCAAAGGCAATAACAAATGATTTCTACCATTTACATTGAAAAAGTAGCATAAGGTTTCTATGGACTGTGAAATCGCCGCGTTTTGTCGCTCTCCGCCATCAGTGGGTAGGCCTACTACTACTAATATTTTAGGTTACTTCACTGAACACTCTTTCAATAGTGCCTGCCAACAAAGCAGTCTTCGCGGCCCAGTGCAAGTAACGCAAGACTCACTCATTGGTCAGTTATGTTGAATAGAATCAATAAATTCTTTGTATGGTCTGTGTGGGCTAGGCCTAAACCTACAGCATGAATATCTGAAGTAACCTTAGAAGAACGAATCTAGAGTATGCATTTACATGTACATGTATATAGCGCCCCATTAAATTGCTTTGTCTGGAGTGCTTTACATATATAAAACATTAGAAGATAAGAGCGAATAGAAGTCCTAAAACATATTCTAAGAATGAAAATATTTAGAAATTGAAATAGGGTTAAAATTACCCAAAGGCTTCCCGAAACAAAAGGGTTTTTAGTGACTGTTTTATAAAGCCCTGAACCCACTGACGCGTTCTGGCGCAGCGGGAAAACGCACCGGCAGAAAATGCTTTGTTAAAAGGCAGCGGACCGAGAAAATAACAAAGGATGTGTCGGGCAGTGATGAAACCGCGGCGGAAAAACGCGACAGTGGGTTCAGGCCTTTAAAGACAGAAAGCCACAGCAGGAACGGAGGTCAAGAGGAAGGGCATTCCAGAGCTGTGGGGCACAGACCCTGTAAGATCTATCGCCTGCATGACGCTTACGGCCTACATGTCTCTGCAAAAGAGGTGCGACACATGATCTAGTCTGCCGGGCCTGGGACCTCAAGTCCTGGGGCCGGTTGCACAAAACTCATGTTAGCGCTAACATGGTGTTAGCGCTAACTTTTATGTTAGATGACGTCAAAATCCATTGTCATTTTACGTCATTTAACATGATGTTAGCGCTAACATCATGTTAGCGCTAACATGAGTTTTGTGCAACCCAGCCCAGGTGAAGATAAACAGGGCCTGTGCCAGCCACTGCCCTGCAAGCAAACAGTAAAACCTTGCTGTTCGACCGGCCTACAGGGCCCGGTTGCACGAAACTCACGACAGCGCTATCTTGGTGTTAGCGCTAACTTGATGTTAAATGACGTAAAAGAACAATGGATTTTTACGTCATCTAACATGAAGATAGCGCCAACACCAAGATAGCGCGGTCGTGAGTTTCGTATTTTGTTTTCCACGCTACATTGCAAATCAATCGTGCATATACGTTATTATATATATATAGGCAGAGTATAGTTTGTCATTAAAGGTGCTCTAGTTCGAATTGTAAACATATACGGTTTGTTTATTTTCATGGTTGATTATAATGGTTATTTTTCCTCGGACAGGTGGCAGCACCGTGTATACCAAAACATTAATGTTATCTATTTATATCTATCTTGATAAATATTCTTGTAACTGAAATATTTATGATTTTACGCTCAAAAACAAACGAAAAGTTGTGAAAGGCGAGATTTAATTCGATTTTATCTGATCTGTTGGTACCAGAAGTTGACAATAGGTGGCACACCGTAATGTTTACAATTCGAACTACAGCACCTTTACGTTTCTGCTTGTAAGTGCACAAAAATATCATATTATGATTCCTGGATCGTTTCATGACCATTGATCGCAACTGATCCCGCCTCATAGTGTCGTCTTATTTTAATATCAATATCATCGATTTTCCGATTGTATTAGTACTTTCCGTCAGGGCCGAAGCCACAGCATTATTGGCCTAAGTATGGAAGAGGTCATCTCATGCCACTCAAAATCTTGTCGATGCCACCCTGACCGCAGTTCACTGCGTCATCCTCGTGAGCTTCTGATTGACCGCAACTCACCGCATTACACTGCCCCTTTGCCCCACCTCCGGCCGTCATCTCCCCGGTCATCTCCTCCGTGACTTTGGCTGCGATAGTATTCAAAATTGGTTGACCCGGGGAAGGTCTTGTGGGGTCCGGGTGGGGATAATGTGGAATGTTTTCTGTACAAGCACATGGCAGGCTCTTTCTGCGTTTCCAGTCGCAAAGGGTACGTTATAATGAGTACTCACCGGAAATTTGTGCGCCTTTTGCGTTTTTACGCCTTTCCTGAACAGACACTCTTGGTCATCACGCGCTTCCTATATACTGACCACTCTGGTGCTTTAGCTCGCGGATAGTCTGATCATCCGATAAGGCCAAATGGAGAGAAATCGGTCGTTGTGCCGTCAACACGCATACGTAACAAATTTGATTGCCAAGACCTGCACAGTTTATGCGAATGAATCCCGCCGGGTCCTACTACAGAGGGGAACACATCAATACCGAATTTTTCTTTCTTGGATTTCGGTATTTTGCGCCTCATGTCCTTTCTGCCTTTCTTTTTATCAGGTCGGCCTTCGGACTTTCCCAGTTTCACAAATTTTATCAGCAAAGAAGTGTTGAGGGAATTCTGCTCAGAGACGCCAAATTCAGCACTGTCCCACACCTCCCTTCCCGGTTTAACCGCGTTGTAATTGTCAGGATTAAAGGCTATTTCCAAATACCTCGTCAGAATGCGAAATCGGATTAGATGAAAATCGAGCAGCAGTCGCCTCACTGCATCCAGATGTCGTCGATTATACTCCTCAAGTCGGGCCAAAGCCTCCAAAATTTGTTGACACATCATCCTAAATGAAATCTATAATCCGACAGCAGACAGGACATTATGTTTCCAGCGTTACTCATACCGGGCTGCAGACCAAATTATCAGCTCTGCATGCTCACCGCAACTCCACCGACTGTAACGTAGCTGCTTAGACTCAGACGGGAAATGTTCTTTGCGTAGGTTATATTCTCCTATATACACCTTTACAGGTAGCACTTTTTATAAGATCCGGTCGGGTGATCTTAAAAACAGTCTGAAGCGAATTGTGGAAAAAGAAAGTCCTGTTTATGAATTTGTAATACGTCCTGTCTTTCGAGAACTCAAGGCCAGGCAGCGGAAAGTTTTCTTTTACAAGGACATCAGCTTTTAACATGCAGCACACTTTGACGACTCGGCGGTAAGCTCACAAGGAAGTATGACCAAATATCGATAGTGCTGCATTATATACTGGGTTGTTATCCTTCTGGGTCGATTCCAACGATATGACAGGTCACGATTTTGTGGGTCAGGTGTTTGGAGGAATTACTTTTGTTTGCAAAATTAATTGACGTAATCATCGGAGTGGGTACAAGGTTCTCGACGTCTCCTGAGTTTTGTTTTAGAAGAATAGGCCTATCCTTTCGTGTGTTATTTCCCCGTCCTGGAATTCCCCGTGGAGTTCCTGGTGACGTCATGTTTTAAAAAGGATGTTTTCTTAAACCGGTGTAACATCTGCCAGTGTTCCCAATCTGTGAGTATCCCCTCCTATTGTCTGACGGAATAAGCGCCGACTTGACAACAGAGGACACACAGTGAAACATGTTGATCTATGGCCTAGTTTATACTTCGACGCACGACCATCGGCGTCCGACGCGCGATCAAAATCTGGACGCCGTACAGATTTTGATCGTGCGTTGGACGCCGATGGTCTTGCGTCGAAGTATAAACTAGGCTTTTCTGCAAGCGTTTCCCAAACAATAGCCGTGTTTACACCTGAGGAAATTGCCGGACCTGACCCGGCTCTGACCCGCCTTTTTTGCGTTTACACCTATGAAAATCGGATCCGGATTAAAAATTGCCGGACTAATTTAGCCCGCTTTCGCTCGGCGGGTCTGATCCGGATTATACTTTAGCCCGGCAATTTCAAAGGTGTGGACAGAAAAATGCCGGGCTAAAACGTTTACTGAGCCCACCGACAGGTGTCGGTCTGCTAAAATTGAATGGGTGGTGTGTCTATAAATAGCATGGCCAGCGTTCAGTATCGTAAGACGAATAATAGGTGTGGACAGAAAATTCAATGGATCCGGGTTAAATTCGAACCCGGGTTTGGAAAAATTGCATAGGTGTAAACACGGCTAATATCGTAAGACGAATAATAGGTGTGAACAGAAAATTCAATGGATCCGGGTTAAATTCGAACCCGGGCCTGGAAAAATTGCATAGGTGTAAACACGGCTATTAAGGGGGAGACACTCACCCACTGAAACACTGGCAGATATAACACCTGTGCAACAACGTTTTCCAGTGCGGCCCGTTTGCTATTGTGACATTACAATAGATTGACCAAGCTGCGACTTGACAATGGCCGACACACAGAGAAATTAGCTAAGGTTACACCTGTGGAAAATACCCGTGTTTTTCCAGACCCGTGTCAGACCCGTGTGTACGAAAAGCCCGGCGAGAGGTCACACTACTACATTGTAGTTAAGTAGCCCTGCGACAGGTGGCGCTGCATGCACTGACTCTTCGGTCATTTCTGTATTGACACACATTGTTGGAGGCGCGAAAACGTCGTCACTTAATGGCTGCGCCATCTGTAGCCGTGATAAGAACTAACGAAAACACTACAGATTTCAGACACGGGTTTCTTGAAGCCCGGCAAGATTCACAGGGGGTGACCGCAAAAAAACCCGGCGATTTTATGAAGTCTGTTTCCCAGTGTGTTCTAAAATATGAGAATCACATAAAACATAAAACATGTCAAAATTGTATGCCCTACCTGTTTTTCATGTTTGGTGAATTTCTTTGTTATTGATTATGTAATGTAATTAAAGGAGCTCGACGTCCAAGTTGTAAACAAACTGGTTTGTTTACAAACAGTGGCCAGCAAACTAGTTTTATTCCTTCGTGAAGGTGGCAGCACCAGTAGCGCCCCGTGATCGTTAGACTGGTGCCCGGTCCAATGCAGCTCACTCAACCACTCACTGATTCTCTATCCACGCTGTGCTGCCACCTATTATCGGTGATATGTACTAAAGTGAATATGCCCTGATAACATTGACTTGTGGAAAACACGTGAAAAACACGTCTCACGACACATGGAAAACACGGCTTTTTGCCACGTGAAATTCACGACTTTTTGCACCAACGCGCCACGTGAAAAAGCACTCGGGATTACCACGTGTTATCCACGTGTCATATTCACATGTCTTACACGAGTTTTTCACATCTCTTACACGAGTTCTGGAATGTGATATCCACGTGTGTTTTTTTACCTTTTTTTATTGGTTAACAGAATTTCTCAAAAAAATCTACTAAACTGATACCAAGATCAGTAAAAAGCATTGCAATAATCATACAAGGGCAACTCCACTTGTGAGTAGAGTCGACTTTATAGTTATACAGAGTAGAGTGTCTGTTATGCTCTTAAAAGAAATCCTATGCAACAATGTTTTGGTGTTGTGCTGAAACATCTGGAATCTACATTTGCAAATTTG
>NMRB01001313.1:15557-36035 GCA_002633025.1 Notospermus geniculatus
TTGGTTTATTTTAAGCCTCAATGTATTGAATTTTACGATATTTTCAAAGTGTTAGGAGAGTGAAGGTAAAGGTCTCATAGCCTGTTGAAGGTCCCCAAAATATTTGCCTGATACGTACTTCAAAGAATCAAGGCCTACATGTACTTTTCTGCACACATTGAAAAAAACTGCAGGCAGAGCTCTAGTGTATTTGGATAGAGCATAGTACATTTTACATTACACTAACGCGATCGGAGCGGTCGTATTCACTTTCTGAATTCAATACAGTGAGGCTTTAAAATTCAACAGAATGACCAGTGAATACGCCGTGGACCGGCCAATTTCTCGAAGGGTGATATGCGAGGTAACGCAGTAGGGAGCATATCGGCCTTCGATGATCGAAGATGGTGTAAGGGCTGAGGTATCAAGCATTATTAGCCCCGGAGAGACTTTTAATCATGTGACAGACAATACAGGGGAACATAGACAGAGGCATTATCCCACCGGTGTAATATTTTTCACTCCACANCCCCCCCCCCCCCCCCCCCCGTTTGACAATGCCCCCAACAAAAGATTGACGGATTGAGCCCATTGTGTCTGACAGGTCGGCGCTAGGCGGCGCTCGGTATGCACGCACCAACCTGTGTCCGCGTGCGGCGTATCACACCAAAATTTGTTAGTTTCTAACTACGCGAGCCAAATCACAACTTCAATTGGGTAATCACGTGATCTACTGCGCCACGAATGTAAATCCTAGGAAAATAGCAATATGAGGCTTATTTCTTGCAAACTTTGCAAATAATTCACTGATATTTCATTTCTGATGAGAAATTGTCATAGATATGACATGGTGACATGGCCATTACCAAGTGTGACATGGCCATTACCAAGTGTGACATGGCCATTACCAAGATCTTGTATTGAGAAACGTATTAATTGAAGTCAAGTGTGACATAGCCATTAATACCAAGACCTTGTCTTGTATTGAGAAACGCATTAATGGGATACCCGCGTGACAAACTTTGCTACGCGGTGGCGGTGCGATCGATTGACCCGTCGCAACGTCATTGACGTCATTTTAGGTGTTGACGTTGCGTCATGAAAAAGTGACCTGTACATTTTTCTACAGGAAAAATGAGACAAAAACGTTGCTTTTATCGGCAACCTATCTCCTCATTTTAAGGCAAAAAGCAAGGAGATTAAAGAAATTTTCATCCGCTACAGGATGATGTAAGTTTACTGCCAGGCGACCAACAGAAACGGGTTATTTTCACTCCAGAAATAAATGGAAATAACGTTAGAAAAAAGAAACTTCGGGTACATCGCTCGCAGCGCCACGTCGTGACGTTAGTTCCGCGGGTACCTCATTGAAACGAAAGTTTATGCAAAATCGCAACGAAACATTGGAGTGCAGTCGAGGTATTGCATCATGCGGCCCTTGTCGGCTTTCCCCAACCTGTCCTAGTTTTCACTTTCACTCAGAGGAATGCAGCTATTCTGTTGTTCCAATCTAGTACCCAGAGATTAGTTACGCTCGGCCGAGGTTGATGGTCGCTACACTAATCTCTGGAGACGGCTAAGCCCTAGCGGTGGTTTCGTGAACCAAAATGCAATGGCAAGTGCGTTACACACGGCTCATCCCGCTTCACTCCAAGTTTATACAGTGCGCCAAGTAGCGCTGTGGATTTTCCTCAATAAATACAACAGATCCCTCGAAAAAACCTTTCTAAAGACATTTTTGTGTGTAACATTTTATACTCAAGTCATCTCAAGTCATTTCAGTGCATTTGTGGTCAAATTCGGTCTAAAATTGCACGATACCGAAAATCACACCTAAGGCGTGAAAATGGCTAGCCGTCTCCAGAGATTAGTGGAGCGACCTACAACCTCGGCCCGAGCGTAACGAATCTCCGGGTACGAGATTGTATTTGTTCATGCCGCAGGAATGAGGAAATATCGTAAAGACATCTCGAAGAAAAATATTGTTGCAATTTATGCTTAAGGGTAGGCCTACACAGAACGATGGGTACACTCTTGTAGGAAAGTGAAAGGACAGCAAGTTTTCCTAAATATCTCAAAAACCATTGGAACTACAGCAATGGTATTTGCACCCAATCTGTAGCAACATGTTGGGCATAGAACCATGGTGTTTTGACAAAAATCAATTTTAATTAATTAAGAGAAAAATGACATTTTGTAAAGTGACTTTTTTCACAATTTTTGAAAAATCGTCCGATTTCAAATTTTCTTTCTTCATTACCTTCCACTTGCCTGACTGACCAACATCTGCAACTTTTCCCTTTTAAAATATCAAGAGAAAGTGCCTCTTTTTGCATTTTTCAGCAAAATAAATCCCACTCAAACAGTCAAACAGACAACACCTCTAGGACAGCCCCTCTTAGCCGGGAATCTTGTGGTCATAACAGACAGTGATCAACAAAACCTGTGGTCTCCCAAGACCCTTGTTGTATTGACAGTATGACGTAACGTCCTTTTACAAATAAAAGCCAATTCATGGTATTAATGAGGTTTTGCACTGAACAGACATGGGTTGAAGTCAGTGTCACTTCTCATTTGGTGCATAACATGAGAACTAAACTGGAACTGCCCCAGGCCTGCTCTTCAGAGTATAAAATCCGTAAAGAGGGGCTGTCCCAGAGGCGTTTCCAGATGACTGTGTGAGTGGGATTTATTTTTGCTAAAAAATGCCAAAAAAGGCATTTTCTCTTGAGATTCTAAAAAGGATAAGTTGCAGATGTTGGTCCGTCAGGCAAGTTGAATATAATGAAGAAAGAAAATTTGAAATCGGACGATTTTTCAAAAATTGTCAAAAAAGTGACTTTATAAAATGTCATTTTTCTCTCAATTAATTAAAATTGATTTTTGGCAAAACACCATGGTTCTATGCCCAACATGTTGCTACAGATTGGGTGCAAATACCATTGCTGTAGCGCCAGTGGTTTTTGAGATATTAAGGATAACTTGCTGTCCTTTTACTTTCCTACAAGAGTGTACANCTTTTTTATAGAAATTTCGAACTTTTGTCAAAAATACAACTCAACCAAGTTCATGATATTTTTGGTCCCAAAATGTGTCTTGATGCCCTAAATAACTGCCGTGAAAAGCAAAGGTTGATCCGCTGAAGATTTTGGGAAATATTTAAGTTTATTAGCTGTGCATTTACTTTTGATTAAGGGTGTACATGCATCATAAATATTAGATAAATTACTTGCATATTTTCATAACGAAACGGATGAACAAAACCTGTGCAGCCTCTGATATCTAACCTCAGGAATGACAGAAAGGTATCAGATAATCGAATGTCTCGTCTAAGGGCGGCTTTCCATTGGAGCGTTTCCGTGCACGGAAACGCTCGAAAGCATTGTTATTTTCCGCGCCGTGATCAACGACGTGGAAAATAACAATGCTTTCGACGCGGAAACGCTTCAATGGAAAGCTTCAATGGAAAGCAGGCCTAAGGGCGGCTTTCCATTTAGAGCGTTTCCGTGCGCGAATTACACGCGCGGAGGCAAGCGAGACGCTTGCGAGTGTAGTGGCCTTTTCCATTCAATTTCAAGCGTTTACGACACAGATGTTTTGGCGCCGAATTGGTAGGCCTACTTCCGTCGTGTTCCCCTGACCATCTGTGGCACCTGTACATGCTTTCAACATGTCTCACAAATCATGTGCATTCACCGCGCAACAGATCGACTGTTTTTCCGCGCGCGGGCCTCTCGCTTGCGAGAAAAATAAGTCGATCCTCTCGCGCTTGTCTCGCAATTGCGGAAACGCGTTCATGGAAACACCTAAATGAAAATGAGTTGGATCGTCTTTTCGGCACAGAATTCCGCGCACGGAAACGCTCAAAGCCACTTCAGCGGGTCTCCACCGCGGTTTGCAGCAAGCGTCGACTGGTTCCAGACTTTGCCGCTCCACTCACGCGGCGCTCACTCACGGATATTCGCGCCGCGGGAGTTGAGCGGCAAAGATGGGAACCAATGTACGGCAAGCGGTGCGGTGGACTTGTACCCGGTCCCAACGATTTTACAACGTACTTTTTCATATGTTAGGACCTGTCCTGCCTATGACGTTCGTCTCTACCTTGAGCACCAGATGTTGTCATCATTTCCAGCCCAAATTCTATTTCAAAACCGTCAAAAGTCTCGCGCATACCAGAATAAGCCACCATGCATTATTTCATTCGAACACGGTGCTGCGCTGCGCTCTACTATGACGGCATTCTCATTATAGACTGACCAACCAGAGGCAACTATCAGGGTATGAGATGGATTATGTGGGTCAACCTCGCACCGATCAATACCTGCTTCTGATTGGTCAAGTCAACAGATGGAGCGGCAGTGTCAATAGTGAGGTTTCGCAAGCGCCCGGTTAGGCCCTACGACGACGTTTATCTATTGTGTGGGTAGGCCTATACCCAAACAATAGGTAAACGTCGTCGTATGGCCTAACCGGGCGCTTGCGAAACCTCTCTATTGTCAGGCGCAGCGTAGCATTCTATTCGAGTGGAAGAATGCTCAGTGGGCTTTATTGGTATATGCGAGACTGTTGACAATTTGAAATAGAATTTGAATTCGGGATCAATGCCAATGGGAGTATCGGTCTCTCTAGAGTTCAAAGTAAATGGTGCCGCTTACTCCGTTAGGGCATTTTGCCAGTGTGAAAGGTTAGAAAGCGAGGTGTCTGCCAAGATATTTTGAAGATTAAAGGACCACGGTATTTCCACTTTTTCTCCACAGCCGACGCCACCGCGTCACTCTCCAACCCAGGGACACTACGTTGTCGGCGAATTGACCCCATTTACTACGTATATTTTGTAATGCATTTTTTTAGTTTGTGTTGCTGCCGCTTTACGTCGGCAGAATAACGCAGCCATTTGAGATCCAATACCGTGCTCCTTTAATGTTATTTCTGTCTGTAATGTACAGTACATTTTGGGAATTCCGGCGCTTATTTTTAGACATGACTCACAATGTTTTTGTTCCTACAAATCAATAGTAATACCAAACGCTAGGGCAATCTGCCAAATGATAGATATCTGGCTATAATATCTGGCTATAAATTTCCTCAAACAATTTCCTTGGATCGAGGTTTCGCATTTGATCCACTCATACGCGCATTATTCGAAGTGCGAACATGGCAAACTCTTGCAACATACCATGCATACGGTGAGGTAGAACTCCTCAGGATACCCCTTAGAGAGTTTCAGATCACCTACGAGAAACACAAACGTAGACGTCGCGAAAAGAAGTCTAACCGCGTCTTACCTTTCAAACTGATCCGCCTGCAACTTTTGTATCTTCCGGGAAATATTTTTCGCACCGGAACATGAGTTAATTTCCCTAGCAATGCATCCTGGGAAATTCAGTTCAAAACTCAAATGCAGACGCTACTCTCGGCTTCGGAAGATCTCTGGTTAGAGTGTGAGGATCCAATATGCAAAAAAGTGCGACAAACAACACGAATTTTTAATCCAAAGTCTTTCTTCCCCTTCATTTTCAGTTGCCTTTTGTAATTGTTTTTCTCGACGAAGTCTTGTGTGTTTTCTTGTCCACGTGCTCGTTTTGAATACATGTACATCCGAATTTGAATTAGAATTAGAATTATTTCCGCTGTTTCTTCGGTGAAATAAGTCTGCTTCTCCGAAAAAACTATATGTACGACTATACGCAGCGGCTCTTTAACTGTGACCTGCCCTAAATATTGGCTACAATTAAGTGGTAAAAGGCGTATCCCGAATCCGAGAAATCGGGTTATCCACGGAGAGTTGATTTTCGATTTTTTTTGATTTAGTCCGAAGTCAAGATCGGTCTTCGTGATTCTGTCTCCGAGACGTCAGTGCTCCTTTTCCAATACCTTATTGAAATAGAGCGAATAATGGGGAAGCCGCGAGAATTCCATGCTGTTTCGTCGTTGATTGATAAACAGAAGAACTATTTCCGGTGTCGCTGAGAGAACTCTTCTTCTGAGATCGTACTTTTCATTGACGGAAAATTGTGTCCAGACTATAATCTTTGTACCTTGTCCTGAATTCGTTAAGAATTTTTAACTCCCTATCGCTCAGTGCGAGCTCAGATTAGCTGTGTTGGGTGATGTCGGGTCAGATGAGGCGTACAGTGCATAAAAAATCCGTGTCTTTGTCGATGCGGCTCAATTGCAAAAAAGGAGCAGTAGGCTAGATAGGCCTACGTGTTTCAACGCTGAAAGTATCTGAAGAACTGCGCAATAAGTTAGACCATTCTTTTATTTGAAACTACCGCGTACAATAGCGAAGTCAGCAATAAATAGAATGCAATGTCGACAGTGAAAACGCATTTTATGAAATCTGTGATATTAGACTAGGCCTATTATCACGAACTCTCAAGTACGCCCCTATTGTCATCGTCAAATAGGCCAGTCACACGACACAATTCCCGGCGGTACCGGTACGCCTTATTTCGACATTCTTTATATTTCGAAATACATGTACACATATAGGTCTATACAATAACTTAACAAATGCCTCGTGACCTACCTAGCCTACCCTGAATGAATGAATATAAACTTCATTTTCATCGATATTTGAATAAATTACATTAACATGAGCTTAACAAGCCTTGCACCGATTGGCGCGGATCCAGGATTTTTTTGGCAGAAGGAGGTCAGGGGCGGTGAGTTGAAGGCGGGCGCCGAAGGTGCACGCGCCAACGGGGGGTATGCCCCCTGCCCCCCCCCATAAAACAGGGGCGGATCTAGGGGGGGTGTCCAGGGTGTCCGGACACCCGCCCTTTTGCTTAGGGTGCCCTTTTTTGAAGAGTGCATGTTTTCAAAATGTGTTGTTTTTAGCTGAAGTGGGTGTTTTAATTGCCCCATAGTGTCCATTAGGAGCCTCAAGGGGCATCTGCGGTAGTCCCAACTCCTTGAAGACAACACTGTGCTGCTTGTCTTCCTGTTCTATCACTTGTCTAACCTGCATTTTTGAAACTGGTTACTTTTGACGTACGTATCCTCCACTTTGTTGTCCATTTTGACTATAAATAAAATCCTCGACGCCACTCATGTCATAAAAGCACACTTAATCACACAACTTGTTATGCCCTGAAATGCCGGGAAAATGCATCTGAGAGCGTCTAGATTTTCAAATTTTCTGGGGGAGGGCCCCCAGACCCCCCGTCGGCGCGCGCCTCCGGCGCGCATGTCGGGGGCTTCGCCCCCTCCTCAGGTGCCCCTTTTCGATGGATCGGACACCCGCCCTTGGCAAATCCTAGATCCGCCCCTGTAAAATTTTGAAATCTAGAAGTATCAAAACAGTTCTATTAAAGCTTTATTTTTGCACTTTTTGCTTAGACCCTAGGCCTATTGCCGCAAATTATTTAAAAAAACAATTGGTGGTGGACAGCACCCCCCCCCGCCCGGATCCGCGCAAACCATGTGGTACTAGGCTAGGCCATAGCCAGGAATCACAGGTGCTACTTCGTAGCTCGGCGCCACGTTATCCCAGTTTCATTGCGCGTTTCAAAACCCGCGAAAATTCAAATTTCCCGCCCCGTACGATTTTGGTTCCAAAAGCCACCGCTAGGGTTATTTCTAGCCCTAGCGGTGGCTTCTGAAACCAAAATTGCGGCGGAGGAAGAAACAACACTGTAACAGCGTTTCTGCAAGATCGACCAATTTGCAATCCTGTCGCGTGGTGCCTGCTCGCGTTCTTTCACATCGACTCAAATTCCCGTCCGATTTATCGTCAGAAATACATCGTCATGAATACTTTCGTAAAATATGGACCAGATTGTCACTTTCCGATTCTGAATTTACCCTATGGGGTGTTCTCAACTACTGAAAATGTGAGTGAAATGGTAAAAAAATGTTGCAAAACAAAAGTGCCGGCAGTCGTCCGACAATCGTGCCTCCTGCCTGCCTGAGGCATGCACAGACACACTGTGATGTACAGACACTGTAAGCTGTCTGCTGTCCGAGATTAGATACCTGCGTCTTTGACAGTCTCGCCCAGGGCGTTTCAACGGTTGTTACACACTTGTTATGCTGTAGTCTCTCTTATGAAAAATAAAAGTTCTCCACATATGACATGTCAAGACACCAGGCAGGTGGTGGACTGTAGCCTGTCGTGGACTGACTCCATATCCATCCATCGACCATGTCCACCTAAAGTGTTAACTGGGCCTATTATAGGCCATGGTATGCCTAGGCCTATAATATGAAAAGATATCGTCGATATAGTGCGCCCCCCCCCNACGCTGCCAGCGGTTGACCAGAAATTTTGGTCAGATCGCAGCCCTTTCCAGAGATATCCTCGGATGAGGTAGATCTGGGTACGAGATTGGATTGCCGTATCATTGTTAGGTCTATTTATCATTAAAATGATAATAGGCCTAACAATACGGCATAGGTCTGTACTTCACTAATCAAATCGTACGAAATCTAGCCTATCACGTGGTCCTGGCGAATGCCAGAGTTCTATTGCGCCTTTAAAACCCGCGAAAATCCAATTTCCCGCCTGTCGATAGCAGCGCCATCTGAACGGCGGCCAGCGGACCCAGGCTAGCCTTGTCTAACCTGGTTCCCTGGGCGTCCGACGGTGGCGCTGGCTGACGATTCGTGACACGAATCGTCAGCCAGCGCCACCGTCGGACGCCCAGGGAACCAGGTTAAGCCTTGTCCAGAGAGTCGCCATCTGGTGGCAGAATAAAAACAACGAACAACTTGCGTTTCTTCAAGATCGACCAATTTGCAATCCTGTCGCGTGGCTGCTCGTGTTTTTTCGCATCAACTCAAATTCCCGCCCGATTTATCGTTAGAAATACATCGTCATGAATACTTTCGTAAAATATGGACCAGATTGTCACTTTCCGATTCAGAATTTACCCTATGGGGTGTTCTCAACTACTGAAAATGTGAGTGAAATGGTAAAAAATGTTGGAAAAGTCAATGCCGGTAGTCATGGTAGTTGTCCGACAATAATAGGCCTAGGCCCTAGTGCCTGTTGCCTGCCTCATACATGCACAGATACACTATGATGTACAGACACTGTAAGGTTTCTGCGGTCCGAGATTAGATACCTGCGTCTTTGACATCTCGCCCACGGCGTTTCAACGGTTGTTACACACTTGTTATGCTATGTATAGGCCTAGTCTCTTATGAAAAAAAATTGGAACGAGTGTAGAATCCCCTGTCAGTGCCCAAAAAAAGGTCATCGATTGACGGAATAAGCCGCATCAGGATTTCCATTGTGTGCCATGGAGTAACGTCACTTCCGACGGGGGATTCTAAACTTTAGCCAAAAAATTGTATACTTATACTTATGTCAAGATAAGAGTAAGACCCCATCGCCCCCGCATCGGCCATAGGCCTTATCGCACCTAGCACATGGATAATCAGCATAAATCAGCGAAGCGGAAAAGGCCCAACCATCAGCGCCACCGCAGTACATTCACAATGCATTGCCCTGTGCATGGGATGCATTTGTGAATGTACTGCGGTGGCGCTGATGGTTGGGCCTTTTCCGCTTCGCTGATTTTATGCTGATTAGCCATGTGCTAGGTGCGATAAGGCCTATGGCCATGCAAGTGGACTGTAGCCTGTCGTACGTCGTGGACTCCAGCATCCAGGGCAGGCATAGGCCTAGACCGAAAACTCCGGTCTCCGAACATAACATCATAGTTATGATTCTATGACCGGATACAGCCTATACAATTCTACACGGGACTAGTGTAAACGAAAATTTGCATATCAATTAGTCAAACACGCCACACTTTTATTGTGAATATCTCGAAAGCCTGCAGTGGAAATCGCTTTTAACACCAAATATTTGTAATGTTCATATTAAACAGTAGGTGACTGGACCATTTTGATTGTAATCTGACCAGAACACATAGGTTTAATATCTTTTTTTCGACGCGATCTTGCATTGCGCCGAACTTGGCTGCCATAATGTTTTGATGACGTCACTTTCGGCGTTGGCCTCTCCTGTCATCGGAGTGTCGCCGAGTGTTTCCGATTGCTCAAACACGCCTTCTGCGCATGCGCATTGGCGAAAGTTGATTCTTTTGGTGCCGAAGAAACATCCGATAATTATATTAATTATGCAAATAAGTGCGACCTTTCGAACTATCAACTCCCATGTGACCTTTCATTGCGGAAGTCAACAAACCAATGTACAGTACGATGTACATGGATATGGCGGCGTGTTTTTACGGTGACTTCCCAGTTCGCCCAATCCCATTTCGCCCATTCCCATTTCGCCCAAATTTTTTCCCCATTTCGCCCTCTGCCATCTCGCCCCTTACCCGTTTTGCCCTTTACCATTTTGCCCCATTGCCGCCTCGCCCAATCATCTTTTCGCCCACTTACCATTTCGCCCGTTTGTCAATTCACCATTTGCCGATTCGCCCAATGCCATCTCGCCCCATAACCATTTCGCCCCTTCACCAATTCGCCCAATGCCATTTTGCCCATTCATCATCTCGCCTCTTTACCATTACCAAACGCAAAATGGCGATTGGGCGAAATGGGAAGGGGCCATGTGGGAAAAGGGCGAAATCGTCATTGGGCGAAATGGGAAAGTTGGGCGAGATGGCTTTGGGGCGAAATGAAAAATGGGCGAAAATAAAATTGGGCAAAACGGCAAAAGGGCAAGACAGATATTGGGCGAAATGGGAAGTGGGCGAAGTGGGAAAGGGCGAAAAAAGAATGGGCGAAACGGGAAAAAATTGGGCGAAATGGCAATGGGCGAAATGGGATTGGGCGAACTGGGAATAAACCGTTTTTACTGCCCTTCAAATTTCGGATTTTAAAGTCCTTAAACGTGGTCAGATTTTTTGGTCAACGGTATGAATGTCATCTAGAATATTGGAAGTTCACGACAGGATACTTTTTAAATGATGTCCTGCTCCCAGAGCTTCACAAGCAGTGAAAACATTCCGCCCTTCTCAGACGGGCGGATTTCCCGTACAGGAAGGCCTAGCCTGAATCACGACGTAGAATATCCCAAATATTCGAAGTCGTGAGTTTCGTCACTAGGCATAGGCCTACCTCTGGCTAAAATACCAACACAACAGGGGCAGGGACAGGGTATGACGTCGTCGTGTAAAAATGTGATATGATTAAAAGGTGCGCCTACCTATTTGTAGCTAGCCTAGTAGCCTACCTACCTCCATCCATCGACCATGTCCGCTATTAGTTAACTGGGCCTATTTATAGGCATGTCTAGGCCTATATTAGAATTAGTTTTGGCCATAATGCCTGAAAAGCAGTTTTCAACCAGTATTTACTATCCCGTTGCCGGCCCGGGGGTACATGTAGTTTCCATTGGTATCCTAGGCTACACAGTGTAGGCCTAGGTATCTCAGGTTTTCTGAGGTAGGTTCTCAGGCCTTTAGTTGTACAAGTACAGGTACAAGTAGGGCCTAACACGGTGTACGTGATGCTCCACACTTCCCATTCCACTAGGCCTGTATGTGCATGACTCATCTTCCTCATATCTGTGTATCTTTCCTCTCATTTCAGACAACCCATCGTATTGGTGTTGCTATCGGTGATCAGGTCCTTGACCTGAGCATGGTGCAGCATCTTTTCAATGGACCGATCATGATGCACAACTCCCAAGTTCTCGGAGAGGTAAGTAGGCATGGGTCACAGAGGTTTGTTATGGTAGTGCTGTGTATCTGATGATTTAATGAATGGCAGTCGGAAACTTGAGTCTGTGGGTGAAAGTATCAGATAATTTATCAAACAATAAGCCAGAAACTCAGATGTGCAGAAAAGTTTTTTCCATAATCCTTGTGACTGTCACATTCAATTTTTTGCAGCCAACACTGAATAAATTCATGGGCCTCGGCTTTGCAGCTTGGCATGAGACTCGGGAGACAATTCAGAGCTTGTTATCCTGTAAAGAAAAAGGCTTGAGGAACAATTATGAACTTTATGAGAAGTAAGTCAGGATTATACATGTACAGGGCTGCCGTGATCTGGTAAAACCTAGTAAGTCACATTTTCATCAAAATTGGGTTAGGACCATTTTTGGACTCATTAGGTATCACCCCTTCATTATTAACATTGCAAAACTAGCAAGTACCTTCCAAGATAATGATGTGGCAGAACCTCAGATATTTTCGTTTAAAATTGTAGACTGGGTAGTTAATAAATGAATTCACGTGAAAATCTGATGCTGAAGTTAGCTCTGGAGAAGGTGAAAAGGTGTCAAAATGCTGATTCTGCCATAGTCACTGTTCACTCTCCTATATCCCACGGGCTAAATCCCACGATTTTTCAGTTTTTGCCATTTTTTTCTCGAAATGATCAAATTGTGACTTGCTAGGTTTTACCAAATCACGGCAGAGGGTGGCCCAGGGCTAAGAACTCCCAAAGTCCTCCTGTCACCATTATTTGTGAGCCGTCACAGCAAAGCCAGGTGCATGTCGGTCTTAGCTTGGCAGGTTGAGACCAAATGTTTGTCAGTTTCAGTATTGTCTGCCTATGTGAAATCTGAAACAATCTATTTCTTCCGTTCTCTCCTGGTGTCATCTTAGTTCGTTGCGGCTCACCTTCTCAGCGACATGCGCCTAGTTTTGCTGTGACGGGTAATGGCCACAGGAGATCTCTTCATTTTAAGAAAAAAAGCAATGCGATTAAAGAAATTTTCATCTGCTAGAGGATGATATAATACAGTTTACTGTCAGGGCGACCAACAAAAACGGGTTATTTTCATGCCAGAAGTAAATGGAAACAACTTTAGAAAAAAGAAACTTTGGGCACATCACTCACAGCGCAGTGTCGTGACGTTAGTTCTTCATGTACCCCATTGATGTCTTCATCTTTTTCAGAGCATTTCTTCCAATGAGTAAAGTCACAATGCACCTTCCTGCGGAGATTGGTAAGCAGTAATTAAGTATTGCCAGCATTCTGTTCCATGCCCCTCCCAAAAAAGTCTTCAAATTGTTGTCCATGTTGCCCGGTAAATTGTTTTTATGGATATGTTAGAAATAGTTGATGACATGTCGCATCTGATTTTGCAGGTGACTACACAGATTTTTACTCATCACGAGAACACGCCACGAATGTTGGGACCATGTTCCGCGGGAAAGATAACGCGCTCATGCCGAATTGGACCCATCTTCCCGTCGGTTACCATGGTCGTGCATCGTCCGTGGTGATATCGGGAACGCCCATTAGACGACCAAATGGACAGACTCGTCCGAAAGACGGTAAGCACATTGTGACCAAGTCTGGCAATACAGTGTTTCATACAGAGGTGGGGACAGGGGGGATGGTATATACCGGTCTTTAAAAGTCTTTAAAAGTCCATAAATTTGAGATTTTGATTTTATGGCCATTAAAAGTCTTTAAATTTTGCCCATTTTGCTTAGTGGTCATAAAAAGTCTTTAAATCTTAGAAACAGTCTGGTCATAAAAATCATTACCGGTAACTAAGTACTGAGATGCCAGGAAATCACGTCTACAGCACTCTAGATTTCAAAATTTTCGGGGGGAGGACCCCCAGACCCCCCTCCCACGTTGACACAGGGACCATTGCATGATTGGTACACGCCTGCAACAACTGCCTTCAGCAACCCTGACCCCCTCTCTGCCAGAAATCCTAGCTGCGCAATGTGTGAATCACGTTTGTCACCCTTCATGCTCCCCCAGAAATACCTGAAACAAGTCCTAAATTTAGATCAACTTAGTCATTAAAAGTCTTTAAAAAGGTCATAAATTTCATGCTTAGGTGAGAGTATATGAGGGGGGATTTATCCCCCTCATGATTGAGGCAAGGATATCCCCCCTCAAGTTTGCAGACTAACCTTTTTCAAACATCACTATTTTCACTTCAGTAGTGTTTTTCTTTAATTTCTTACATTTCAAATGCAATTTTCATGCAGAAGGAAGACTAATTTTGCATTTTGGAGTGCAAAAAAATGACTCTGGATGCAATTTTTGACCAAACAAATTTTGAAAGAAAAAAAAAAATTTCAAAAAAAATTTTTTTTCAAATTTTCTTTTCTCCCCCCCCCCCNGCTCAAAATAACTTTTTTTACTTGTGGTAGCAAAATTGCCAATCAAGGGTTCCACTAGTCTCGCTTGGCCAGACGCTACGGGCTCACCCCTTCGGTAAATCACACTCCGCGTCTGGCTCTTTTAGAGATTAACAGTCGTGAAGACCGCGTGGTGGCAGCACGGGTCCTTGGGTTTTCCCAACCTCGCTCGCTTTCTGACAATATGGCGAGTGGTCCAAGGTTGTCTGAGCGAACTATACCCCTGGGGACGAGGTTGGGTTTTTCCTGGAAGTAATTTCCGCAGGAATTATGAGTGAGGAAGCGTGGTGACTGGCTGGAGCCCAGTGGAGTGCCATCTAGTGGTGTTAACGGATTTTGAGCCCCAAATGTGCCAGTGTGTAGGAGACCGGGACGTCGGATACACACTGGGGCCGAGTGTAGATCAAGGCCTATGTCACTCCCCCAGCGACGATGTGTGGCAGCCTAGGAAAACCCGGCGGATGTCGCATTTGAGGAAAGTGTTAATGGCCTTTCTGAACCCGCACATTTCAATAGCTGAAATATTCTACGTAACAGGTAAACAGTAACTAGGCCTAGTACATGTAGATCAATGCACAGGCGATCTGACAGCCCTTGTTGATCATTCAGCGACATCCGACGGGTTTTCCTAGACCGCCGCACAGATATGACCAGCTCCAGCAAAAGTAGGTGCTTGTCCCACGTGATCGTCATTGGTCATCAGTTTACTCAACTATTAGGGAGGTTTTGCAAGCGCCCGGTTAGGCCCTGCGACGACGTTTATCTATTGTGCGGGTATACCCAAACAATAGATAAACGTCGTCGTGTGGCCTAACCAGGCACTTACGAAACCTCCCTATTATCACTGCTGTCCACTACTATTGTCAACCTGCACAGACGTAGGCCTACATTTCAGCTATTGTGTTGTAAGGCTATTAACCCTTTCCTCGGTTGTNGGATGTCGCTGAATGATCAACAAGGGCTGTCAGATTGCCTGTGCATTGATCTACTACTGTTTACTGTTACGTAGTACATTTCAGCTATTGAAATGTGCGGGTTCACCAAGGCCATTAACACTTTCCTCAAGTGTGACATCCGACGGGTTTTCCTAGACCGCCTCACAAAAGGCAATACTGTAAAGCAAGATAATTTCGCGGCTGGAAATGTTCGCGAATCAAGAATTATGGATGTATTCGCGGCAGGATATTTTCGCGAGTCTCTTCCATTTTTTCAGGGGTTTTTTTCACGGACATTATCTATCACTTGCGTGTATATATTAGCGACAGGAAATTTTCGCGACTCACAGTCACACACTCTCGCGAAATTCGCGAAAATTTCCTGCACACGAAATTTTCCTGCTTTACAGTATTTCGGTCTTTGATTTTGAATCAACATTGAACGTCTCTATTTTTTTCAGATGAACCTCCAGTATTTGGACCATGTAAACTGATGGACTTTGAACTCGAGATGGCATTCTTTGTTGGTGATGGAAACAAGTTGGGTGAACCTATCCCAATCAAGGAAGCTCATATGCATATTTTTGGCGTCGTTCTGATGAATGATTGGTCAGGTTAGTGTTGCTTTTGCAATCCCCCGTCGATATGGTCATGATGTAGCATGTGTATGTTCCCATCAGGACCAAAGCCATAGCATTATTGGCCCTGGTGAGTACGGAAGAGGCCATCTCAAGCTACTCATGTTCCTCACTTGGATGGGGTCTTTTACTTGCCCTTGCAAAGGCACAAGGTACAAGGCACCACGGCTCACTGTCCCGTGCGACGGACTGAAGAGCCAGGGATGAATTCCATATGGCCCTGGATTNACGTCAGCTGAAATAACGAAGTGGAACTGATCTGTAACATAGGGGGCCTAGGAAGAGCTGTAGATTCTGCCATATCATGAATGTTCCTTCTTCATTTGTTCTTCTCTTGTCATTTTTTGTATTATTGTGTGATTTTTTTCGTTTTATTTTTTCTAGGTTCAGAAAAAAATTTAGGGTCGGGGGATTTTCGGGAGGGTCGGTCGGCTGACCCGAAACAAGACATTTATTTTTTTAGGCCTCACTATTTTCACTTCAGTAGTGTTTTCCTTTAATTTCTTATATTTCAAATGCAATTTTCATGCAGAAGGAAGACTAATTTTGCATTTTGGAGTGTAAAAAATGACTCTGGATGCCATTTTTGACCAAACAAATTTTGAAGAAAAAAAAATTTTCAAAAAAAATTTTTTTTCTCCCCCCCTTGAAAATCCTGGCGGAAACCCTGACATGTATGATCAAGGCCTATGTCACTCCCCCAGCGACGATGTGTGGCAGCCTAGGAAAACCCGGCGGATGTCGCATTTGAGGAAAGTGTTAATGGCCTTTCTGAACCCGCACATTTCAATAGCTGAAATGTTCTACGTAACAGGTAAACAGTAACTAGGCCTAGTACATGTAGATCAATGCACAGGCGATCTGACAGCCCTTGTTGATCATTCAGCGACATCCGACGGGTTTTCCTGGACCGCCGCACAGATATGACCAGCTCCAGCAAAAGTAGGCGCTTGTCCCACGTGATCATCATTGGTCATCAGTTTACTCAACTATTATCACTGCTGTCCACTACTATTGTCAACCTGCAGAGGCCTACATTTCAGCTGTTGTGTTGTAAGGCCATTAACCCTTTCCTCGGTTGTGACAAGTGCCTACTTTTGAAGGAGTGGGTCACAATGGTCTAGGAGAACCCGTCGGATGTCGCTGAATGATCAACAAGGGCTGTCAGATTGCCTGTGCATTGATCTACTACTGTTTACTGTTACGTAGTACATTTCAGCGGTTGAAATGTGCGGGTTCACCAAGGTCATAAACACTTTCCTCAAGTGTGACATCCGACGGGTTTTCCTAGACCGCCTCACAAAGGGCAATACTGTAAAGCAAGATAATTTCACGGCTGGAAATGTTCGCGAATCAAGAATTATGGATGTATTCGCGGCAGGATATTTTCGCGAGTCTCTTCCATTTTTTCAGGGTTTTTTTTCACGGACATTATCTATCACTTGCGTGTATATATTAGCGACAGGAAATTTTCGCGACTCACACACTCTCGCGAAATTCGCGAAAATTTCCTGCACACGAAATTTTCCTGCTTTACAGTATTTCGGTCTTTGATTTTGAATTAACATTGAACGTCTCTATTTTTTTCAGATGAACCTCCAGTATTTGGACCATGTAAACTGATGGACTTTGAACTCGAGATGGCATTCTTTGTTGGTGATGGAAACAAGTTGGGTGAACCTATCCCAATCAAGGAAGCTCATATGCATATTTTTGGTGTCGTTCTGATGAATGATTGGTCAGGTTAGTGTTGCTTTTGCAATCCCCCGTCGATATGGTCATGATGTAGTATGTGTATGTTCCCATCAGGACCAAAGCCATAGCATTATTGGCCCTGGTGAGTACGGAAAGAGGCCATCTCAAGCTACTCATGTTCCTCACTTGGATGGGGTCTTTTACTTGACCTTGCAAAGGCACAAGGTACAAGGCACCACGGCTCACTGTCCCGTGCGACGGACTGAAGAGCCAGGGATGAATTCCATATGGCCCTGGATTTAAACCTGGGGAATTCTTTTGTGTATTCACCTTGTATTCTTGTGTGTATTCACCTTGTATTCTCTTGCAGGGTGCGTGCAAGGTCTTAAATTTGGCACTTCCATTTTCAAGGCCTTAAAAAGTCTTAAATTCAATAATTTCTGTGGGAAGGTCTTAAAAAGGTCTTAAATTTCGTATCAAGGCAGTTGTAAAAAAAATTTGGTGGGAAATGCCGGGAAATCACATCTCTGGGCTTCTAAAAATCAAAATTTTTCTGGGGGAGGGCCAGACCCCCTGTCTAAGTATCCGCCTTCTTGCCCACGTTGATCCCCTATCATTTTATCTGGCGGAAACCCTCCCATGGATCTGTTCGGGTGCTTCGTTTAGAAGAAAGTAGGTCTTAAATTTTGCCGATACTTGGTCATAAAAAGTCTTAAAAAGGTCTTAAATTTGGTGCTNGTGTATTCACCTTGTATTCTCTTGTGTATTCACCTTGTATCTTGTGTATTCACCTTGTGTTTTCCAGCTCGTGACATACAGAAGTGGGAATATGTCCCCCTTGGTCCCTTCCTGGGGAAAAACCTAGGCACAACGATATCACCATGGGTCATTCCAATGGAAGCTCTGATGCCTTTCGTTGTCCCAAATCCAGTTCAGGTAAGGCATAAAACATGAGCTATGGAAGAAATAGTGATATTTTGCAACAGTTCAATTAGGCTTATGATGACAATTTAATTAATTACATGTACCGTAATATACTTAATGCAATGGAAATCAAAATACAAATACACAACGGGGCACAATTGACCTACCCTTACTCACGTGCCTTCCACGTATAATGGACATACGCAGAAGGTACACTCCATTGCGTGTAGTGTGGGTACATCCCGTGACCTCCGTGCGCCACTTGCAAAGTGCTTCAGCTAGAGCAAAATGGAATGGTGCTGCGCCATGCCCCCTTTTCCAAGCGCCATTTGCCCTTTTCAAGGCCAAAATTAGCACCATGCCCCTTTTCAGAAAGTGCCCTGCCTCAACAGATCAATATTTTTTTTCGCCATGCCCTCTTAGTATCAACTGGCCCTGTCCCTGTCCCACCGAAAACCCGCCATGTCGTACTTGCGTAAATCCATTCTCAAAGCAGAACTTTTCCGAACAATGACAGAAAGACCCGAAGTGTGGAAGACAATGGCAGATTATTTATCAAAAAATGACATAAAACATAAAAATGCCCTTTTGGAATCCTGGCAGAAGCGCTAGCCTGTGGCAGTGTTTAGTTGAATTGCCCCACATAGCAGTGTCAGTGTTTGTGACCCACTAATTATCTGATCGTATATTGCAGGACCCTAAACCCTTGCCATATCTTCAACATTCAGACCCGTTTTCCTTCGACATCAATTTGGAGGTCGCAATCAAGCGTAAGTGTTCCCTTCACCACAGTGGTCAACGTTTTAAAGCTGTAATGATTGCTAATAGAAATATACCGTAAAGCGAAATATGTTCGCGGGGAAAAATTCTCGCGAATTGATGCAGCGCTCGCTAAATTTTTTCTCCGCGAATGCAAATTACCATCAACACCCGCCATACGCAACACGAATTTTGTTCCCCGCTAAATCCTATATCGACGAATCATCAGCATTCAGTTGTCCAATGCAGGGTGGGGATTCCCATCGTGACGTCATTCCCGGAGTCTCCCTTGTGCCCGGAACGAGTGTTTACACGTAACAAGCATTGCGGTATGCAGCTGATAGTACAGGTCATGCCAGGATATACTGCTTCCTGCGAACTGTGGTGTCAATCTTCTTCATTATTCAGGGTGCGACACTCGCGAATATATTTCCCCGCAGAAAATTTTTCCCTTTACCGCGAATATTTCTCCCCGCAAATGTTGGATTTTTAGGCCATTTGCAAACATTTAGGACACAAAAATATTTCGCTTTACGGTATGTGTCAGATATATGTGCTAGATATCTGACAAAGTGAATTTCAGTAAGTTCTACAGATATTCCTCTGTGCCTCCCTACCATACATATATGAGGCTGCATAGGAAAACCCGTTGAATGTCGCATTTGAGGAAAGTGTTAATCGCCTTTGTGGACCTGCACATTTCAATAGCTGAAATGCACTACGTAACAGGTAAACAGTAGCAGATCAATGTACAGGCAATCTGACAGCCCTTGTTGATCATTCAGCGACATCCGACGGGTTTTCCAAGACCGCCTCAAATATTTCGGTATACAGTGGTGTGAATTAATATTCGAACAGAGGGAATTCAGCAAAATTTGTCACTTCGGTATTCCAATATCTATATCAAAAGTATTTGAAGTCAGTCCTAGATATGAACTCCTCTAGTCTGATATGTTTTCGCTGAATTCAGATGCTGGATATCACGAAAGTGGTGAAAATATCGAAATTTGGCACATTGGAAAATATCAAAGACATCAAACTTGAATCACAGGTGTATGAATATCAACTTCTGTTTCCAAACGCTGTCAGGTAATACCCCCATTCAACATGTTGTTGCAAGGGGAAAAAATTCCACAAAATATCCAGACAAAATGGTGATAACAGCAAATCTCAAGAAATGTCAAATTTCGATATTTTCGCCATTCTCGTGATATGAAGTATCTGAATTCAGCGAAAACATACCAGACTAGAGGAGTGCATTCTAGGACTGACTTCAAATACTTTTGAAATAGATATTCGATACAGTTTGCCTTTAATGAAAAGCTGAATTCCCTCTGTTCGAATATTAATTCACACCACTGTATTTCCAGATATATCGTATAATTGTTCGTTTTTTTTCAGCTGAGGGTAGTGACTCAGCTTCCACCATCTGCAAGTCGAATTTCAAATACATGTACTGGACAATGAAACAACAGTTGGCTCACCACACTGTGACTGGGTGTAACG
>NMRB01001313.1:45184-92688 GCA_002633025.1 Notospermus geniculatus
CCCCCCCCCCGGCGCGGATCCGACCCGGCACCGATTCACGCCAGTCATGCGGACTGCTTTGGCAGATTATTAAAACCGCAAATACATGTCGCACTTCCATCTTCCGCATTCCATTGCTCCACGGCTAGATTGGGTTAGACTTTACCAGGGCATGCAGAGAACAATTTCCAGAATTGAACACGGACGACCTCAGAACTCAACAGGCCACTTCGAAAACGACTCGCCAGGTGTCACCAACATCGCCAACAAGGCGTGTCTAATCACCATGCGCGGGCGTCACACCTGAGTAACCTTGAAAGGTGAGCCTCGCTTCAGATTGGCGGCACTCGACAGGAAACTATTTCTGCTGTGTGTGTATCTGCGTCGTATCCGTCCGTGTGAATTCAGGAATTTTATCAGTATTTTTGGACTAGGATTACGATATTTGGAGAAATTGTAATCAAAAAACATGGAGTTACGGTTATGTGTTGTGGTCGTCGGTTTGCTGTGTTCTGTCAACGCGCAGTCCAAGTATGACGAGCTGAAAGCGAAGGCGCCCGAATATACGAAGGTATGTCATCTCTATATCCACAGGTGTTGTACACAGTGTAGAATTATTTCTATAGGATTATTTTGTAGTGCATTAGAGCAATAATAGCATGCAGTTTATGCGTGAGCAGTTTTAATAATTCTGTACTGTCGTTTGGCCAGATTACCAAGATTAGAATTTTTTTAAAAATCCAAATTTACCTAATATTTTTATCATTTCCAAAATATGAATCTTACCGTAACCATGGAAAAATTACATGTATACTGTAAAATTCCTCCATGCCATAGAAGTTTTATTTTTATTCACCTCGCACTGGCGTCCCCGATGGTTATTTTGGTGGCCTCAGTTGGGTCACTTCTTCCATTGGGTGAGGTCAGTGTTTGGAGTGTGAGGTGTTATACAGGTCCTGTCAGAGAGATTCTGTTAACAGGACCTGCTAACTTGAGCCCTAAACTGAACATGACGCTCAGCCTGTTAACATTGCGTCTATCCATTGGGTTTTCCATAGGGTTTTTCCTATGCAGGGTGTCTACAACAAGTCTTGAAAAGTCTTAAATTTGGAACTTTCATTTTCAAGGCCTTAAAAAGTCTTAAATTTGAAAATTTTTGTAAAATCTTTGTAAGAACGTCTTAAGGGTTATGTAAAGTTACTCGAAATCTCGAATTTTTGACGCAAAACATCTGGCTAACTGCACACTAAATTTGGGAAAAAAGGCTCGGGGCCCTAGGGAGCCGTCATAAGGAGGTGCCCCGAGCCTTACTTTCTCCATTTTAGGCAGTTGGTCAGATTTTTTGCGTCAAAAATTCGACATTTGGAGTCACTTTACATATTCATAACCCTTAAAAATCAAAATTGACCATTATTTTTATCATTTCCAAAATATGATTACCGTCACCATGGAGGAATTATAGTGTAAAATTCCTCCATGCCGTAACCTAAAGGAACAGAAGTTTTATTTTTATTCACCTCGCATTCCATCCACGTTGGTTATTTTCGACCCCAAGCGGGGTCTTCTTAGGCATGTCAGGCTGGCACTTTAAGTCGAGCTACCAGAAAATTGCAAATTTTCGACCCCAACCGGGGTCTTCTTCAGGCTGGCACTTTCACGTCGAGACCGTTTGCTCAGCAGATAGGCCTATCTCGCGTGACAGTGTGCGCGTATTTTTCGCGCACACCGTCACGCGAGATATCTGCTGAGCAAACGGTCTCGAATGGCTTTTTGCTCAACAGATAGCTCCAGTGTGCGGCAGGCAAAGGCAGAGAGAGTTACGTCTCCTTCCATGCCGGCCGTGTCAAAATGCACTGCCGAGTGCAGGCATGTCATATCACGGGATAGTACATGTAATCGGATGACAATAGGCGCAGCACCGTGTCCTAATCGTATTGACGATAATAGTAACAGCTGGATGATAATAGCCTTCGTTGGGGACACATCGGTAACGGCTGAGGTCACATACCGAAAATCTGCCGTGTGTGCGTTGCACATGACTGCATCAGGCCCTTTCAGAACAGCGGGGGAGGTCGTTGTAGGACAACTTCCTTGGAAAACCCGTCCAGGGCCGCATTCAGCTTTTTGGTTCTGGCCCCGTATTCATAAAACTACTTACATGTAAGTCTAAGTATGGCACTTATCCTTTGTTCAACACAAAAGGCGAGTAATCACACTTAGACTTAAAGGCTCGTCTACACGATCATACATTTGTTCAAAACATCATCATACATTTGTATGATGATGTCCAAGCTTGTGTGTCAATTTCTGTCTTGTGACAATGCAGCATCATAGACTTGTATGATGATGTTCAAGTTTGTTGGGGATTTCGATCTACAGTCAAACATTCATGGACATTAAGAAAATGGCGCCCGCCATGGAGGGGGACAGACCGAAATGTCACCCCGAGAAAACATTGTTGACCGAGGCCGCCATTTCGGTCTGTCCCCCGACATGAAAGGGTGCCATTTTCTATATCGTACTATATCGTACCGGTGCACATGTATGTGTCACAACCCGTCTCTGCGGCTGTGCCCGGCAGCGGCGGAATGCGTGAAGACGACATGGTCAACCACGATTTGAAAAAAAAATTCCTTGCTAAAAAGCTGTGCTAGTCTAGGCCTAAATGAGT
Organism: Notospermus geniculatus; assembly: GCA_002633025.1. NCBI lineage: Eukaryota > Metazoa > Nemertea > Pilidiophora > Heteronemertea > Lineidae > Notospermus > Notospermus geniculatus. Next base: position 47,835 of record NMRB01001313.1, read on the forward strand.
TAAATGACAAAGGAAGTGGTAATATTCTTCCAAATGTGACAAAGTATCATTCTGTTAGGCCTACATTGCGTAACAGTACTGTTAAACTTGGCAGTCCACTCCACGTGCCTAGCGCTGCTGCGATTGAACTTGGTTGCCAGGCGCTGACATCAACACGGGCTGTGCGGACCGGTAGGCCTAGAATTTATGACTGTTGAACATGCTATTCCCTGTATTCCACTCAACCTTTTTCATGTATTCGTGCTAAACATGCTGATACTACGCCAGTCGACACCAGAATATGATTTAATCGGAGCTCGATAGCCTAATATTCGACTTCAAATATTCGAAGCGGTCAAACGAAAAAACGTCCGCCATTTTGTTTTCCGTGAGCGGGAGACATTGCATCTTTGCGGGAGACATTGAAAAATGTCCACCGCTCACGTGACGCGTCTCGGCCAATCATATTCACGGATTCTCTCTCGAGGTACGATATAAATACTTGATGAGGTAAATAGTTTGTATCTTCAGTAAGATTCTAACATAACGGAGATACTGCTACATCATGTATATAAACCCAGAGGGAAATATCGGATATAAATAGTGCACAGAAATGTTTCTAATTCCTTCATGAATCATGAGGGAATAGCAGACTGAAGGCCTTATCGAATCGATAGATCCGCTGTATTTATAGACCTGTCTCCTCCTCCACAGGTTAAAACGATTTCCTCAATGAACAGATCAAGAGATATGGCTGTAAACCTGTGAACTTTCAAAAAATATCTCCCATCGATTATAGGGTACTTAATTGATAATCGTCCCTATGGCTTTTATCATCATGGGATGCTACCAGCAAGCCAAGTTTGAAGAAGCCAAGTTTGAAGTTTCTGTGGGTGCGAGGTCAAGGTCATTGTTGGCCCTTCAAGTTAAAATAAAATAAATGGCAATGTACTGTACACCATGTAGGCCTACATGCCAGAAGAATTCCAGTCAGTGGTTAGAAATTTCCCATTCTCACTGATACGGAAGTCAACAGGTATCCATAGCATAGGGCATGTTTGAAGTTTCTATATTTATTTAGGTCAAGGTCAGGTCACAATAGCTGTCATTTAGGTCTAGGTCAGGTCACAATAGCTGTTGCAAATTCATAATGTGTTACAGCATGTTATATTTGACATCTGATGAAGTTATCACACATAGGCCCAGGCCCTATTTTCAGCTGGCTAGACTCATATCGTCATCCTGTGTCAGCTGTCGAACGAATTCCATGCAATTGTTACCACGCGCTGTGGGCTCAAGTGGATTTGGGGTTGAAGAATAGAATATTTCAAATGAAGCTTCCCGTGTCAATACATACGTAATGCCATAGCAATTTATTGTGGAATAAACTTGATGACAGCTGTTCCCCTTGTCAACAACCACATAGGAGCTAGTGTACGACACAGCGATAATGTACACTGAGAGGAAAACAATGTAGGCCTACAGGTTCTCGAGGCCTAGTTCGATCCTTGGGTGTGGCAAAGATATTGACAAGAATAGGCAAATATGAACATAGAAACTGATTGAACCAGCCGGGATGTGATGCCAGGCCTGGGAATTGGCTGCATCATGATGACGAAGATGAGCGTCCTCTCTGAAATGGGACAAAATGGTAAGAAAAGAAGAAAGGTTTACGAATATTGTTCACAAGACCACACTCACAGGCAAAGTGGATTGGACTAGAAAATATTTTTTGAAGAGTTTGTCAGGAATCACACTCATAGTGAAATTGCCAAAGGGGGAACGAACAGCCAGCCAGCCAGCCAGAGACTCATTCAGACAGAGATTCACACAGAGAGAGCAGGAGAGCTAGAGAGAGGGCGGGAGAGCTAGAGAGAGAGGGAAGGGAGGGAGAGAGAGAGAGAGAGAGAGAGAGACCCAAAGCATGTTGGAAATCTCACCTTGAAACAGCTAGGACACACAAGACGTGCACAATGACACCCGCTGAGATGGAGCATATCAAGGATGAAATACAATCATTAATTTTGATGATTAAAATTCCAGGCCTCAAGTATTTATTCATGACCTGTGGTGACATTGCTCAGATCGGTACTGGTTCATGTGTTCCCATCTGCCCTCACGAGGTTGGCATGTGGCCTATATGATATACAAGTATATCCTCATGACTTTTTTGGATCAAGATCTGATACCAGAGGCCAAAGGAAGATTATTTACAGAACATGATCTCTGCTCAGGTGAATGTATTCAAGCGACGTGAGTCCTTGAGCAGGTCACTAAATAGCTTTGGACATAATATATTTGATGAAGAAATGAGCAGCACTTTTTGAACATTATGGATATGACCAAAAATAGATCTATTTTTGATATGACTCGATGTACCAAAGAAGAAGGGCAGGAGCCAACAAGACTGAAATCACATTGTCCATTTTGTAGACAGGACTGGAGACTGAGCTGGGGATAATCATCTATCATCAGCCATTTTGGACCGTGCAAAGCCACGCTTAATGTTATATGTCATCAATAAGCTGCACTGGCGCCGATCATGCAGCCACACACACTTCAGTGCAGTCAATGGAACCATTTCGGCACTTTTTCTTCCTGTGATGATTTAATGAGAATACGACATCCATTGGTACAACAAATGTTGGCCACATCTGCAACAAATGCCAGCTAATGTTTTATTGTCATTAGGTTACCTCCTGAGCCAATTTCAATTGAGGGGTGTTTAATTTTAGGAGTCCAGCCCTCGGGACACAATTGGTCCACTTCCTGATCCGAAACAATATAGGTACGAAACAATATAGGTACGGGCAGGATCTCAGACACAATTGAGAAAATATGGAGAGATGACCCATATTTCACTAACCGGCTACTTGGAATTATTGTGACATTGGAAATTCAATAGAAATATCTGAATCAACTTTTTCAAGTTGAACTTCAGATCTGTGAACTGGGGGCAGCTCAACTGCACAACATGCAATGATCCAATATAGCTGTTACTTCGCCACGTGACGTGGCCACACCAACATGGCAGCAGCCTTCCACTCCAGGTACCTGTTTTATTGACAATTATAGAGCGCTGATTAAAAATCCCCGCACGAAAGAGTTGCATTCATAACTTTCCATAAAAAAATACCAAATTGACTTACCTTGACGTACTGGAAAAATGATTCATAACGGACTTATCGGTATTCCGAGATAGCGACATTTTGCACGAACCAACGCCCAGTAATCTTGTTTAGAAGTACGCATCAGGAGGAATTATTGACATGTCCAGACCCTGCTGAGACAATCTCATTGATAATCGATGCTGATTGAATGCAGGTAACAGTTGATAGAACGGCAGTGTACTCAGCTGACATCGCAGCGAGTTCAAATACAGCATCACGAACCCCGATTAGAGTACCGAGCACCGAGTACCGAACCCTCCTGTAGAGACAAAACTTGTAAAGCAAAAAAAACTGAAAAAATGTAACACCTACCCTTCCAGTTCCAAATACGAACCCTATACTCTCTTGATAAAGCTCCTTTAATTGAGTATTTTGGGACAGTACCCGTGACCGGCCACGAGATTGACCGTCTGTGCTACTGGGGCTATTGAACTGTCCTGGCATGGAATAATAAAGACTGGCCTGGATATATTCATTCCGACTTTATAAACAGCAAGGATCAATATGGGTCTATACGAGATTTGTAAAAGGAAAATCACTAGAGCGTGACGCAAAAACCTCATACTATTAGAATAGTCTGTATTATATACTAGAATAATGCAATACTGTGCCATGAACCAACATGCCAGTGAATTTTCTAGTCGTGCCTAATTTAAATATGTCACAATGAGATAAGTCTGTCTGGTAATTCAAGATGTACTTACATTTGACAGGGATGAACCCTTAATGATGGAAATTATGATAGGCTGTAGCCGCACCCTGTGTCTTGTGCAGCATGTCAGCTAGCCACGCTGCAGTTTCACATTAACATATATCAGCCGGCTTGAGCTATAAATGTACACACAGTTGCTCTATGTATAGAGTGTGATCAATACTCGTCTGTACACAAAGCAGTAGTGTACACCATGACAGGTCATCGTATCATATACCACCTGATCTACACACAATAATAATAAATACGAGACTGGAACTAAAATTCTTGCTTACCGGTAATTTTTGCCTACGGGGTCAGCCATCTTTCCTACCCACAAGTCCCTCCTGTACTAAGGCGGCGAAGGCAGACTCGTTGCCAAGGTAGCTGCCTCTACAAGAATTATAGCCCGTTTCACATCAACATGAATGGGGGCGAAACAATATGCTGTTGTAGACTAAAAAACAACGGATGTGGGTTGCATCTGTCATAAATTGCACACACATGAAATGTCTAACTAATTTTCAGCAAAAAAAGGAATAGAATTTGCTTGTGCAGTTCAACCAGCATGGCAATTCTGTAATGAATTTTAAGCCGATTCCAGAGGGGCCCCAGACGACTTTACGAGCCAGACTTCTGCTCCAATGGGACATTGATATATTGAAGAAGCATTGGTGAATGAACTTTATGGGTGACGTCCAGAACAGACACAATTGAGTAATTGTTGTACTATTCACTCCAGACACAATAGGTAACTAGAGTAGTGAGCGTGGCCTTGAAATGATGTGCGATATGAATTTATTATAATTGAACACTCGATGCTAAAGCTAAATTTATCATCGCTAACAGCAATGTGGGACACAATACAATGCAATCAATGTTATCACTTCACATGAGAGTTAAAATTCTATTGAATTCCAGTCATGCAGAAGAGTGCATTCTGATAGTGATGGATTTACGTGCCTGGTATTCTTATGTAACAGCAAACATTACATTGAGAGCATTAACCCTTTAAGGATTTACAGTATAAGTAAAGTCGTCTCCAATATTCGCAAATTTTCAACCTCAACCGGGGTCTTCCTCAGGCACTTTCTGGTAGAGAGCCAGAAGTGAAGTTTCACTTCTGGGATCTCTACTAGAAAGTGCCCAAGGAAGACCCCGCTTGGGGTCGAAAACTTGTGAATATCGGAGACGACTTTACTCTATTTTGGATATCTTTAACGATTTACATCATTATTCTTCAGAAATTGTGCAAGAAATGATACTAGTAATCCCATGAAAGCTCTTAACGAGCTCATTTCTGAATATTTCAAGTTCCTGGCAAAAATACCGACATTTCAATTCAACACAGTTTTTGCCATCTTAAGTTTGACTCCATTGTAGGACTAGTCAACCTGTCGAATGCAACAATGAACAGCAATATCATTATTACTTCTTGCACTGAATATCCGTACACTACCGATCAATCCAGGTTGACTTTTCAAATTGATTATTAGTCACGCCAGCAGTATTTTTCATGGCATGTGGTGGTAGACATATACCCTGGGAATTTCCTACGGTACACATATGGACTGACTTTACACCTGTAATGACGAACCCAATTCACATAGATATCAACATTGGTGTCAAATAATAGGCTGATTCAATAAACAGGCCAACCACAAATTAGGCCTATCAACAAATGATGGTGATGGTTGTGGTTCTTTACTGGTAGTTGTCAGTGGCCACCATTTTTATGAGAAAATTCATCAAAAACTCCTGATATAGGCAATGTGCATAAAAACTAATATCAGTAACCAATGAATAAAACATGTGACGGGCACTCAGACTGATAAATAGGTCCCGTAATTGTATCGAAATATGGAACAGACATTGGCGGGATTATTAACCGAGGAGACAGATATGTCATGTGATGCCTGGATATGTCATGTGATTTGCTCCCCGACGGGTTTACGCCATCAGTATAATGAATCAGTATGGTCATGAATGAGTTGATATTTATGGGTCAGTAGCGGTCCAGAATGGCTGATATTAAACCCAGTGTGGTAATTAGCAACTTGTGAGTAATCCAGTTCAGAAAGGGTGGCACAATTGTAAACTTGTTTGATTTTCAAACACAATTAACATGCAAAGCAGCAAGAATTATGACTGTTATACAAGGATGGCTTATCAGGTATGCCAAAGTCAGGTATCCCTGAAGGTCCCATTCCAATTATTTAGACAGAACCGGAAAAGATAAATTATCACCAGGTGTAACTTCTGGACATATTTCCAATTTTTGGTCTGTTTTCGTGTCTGAAGCGACAGAGACATCAACCAAGACCCAATGGACCACACCCTACCTAAGAAGGCTCTCTGTCCTAAAGACAACTAACATCAAATTAACACCTGAAGATGCCATCTCAAAGATGCCATACTGGCGCCACCTGAAGTCATTCCAGTAAACTATATGAAAGATATATCATCATGCAGTCAGATAAAATCCTGCAAAATGACAGAAGGTTCACCAAATCTGACTGCAGTGCTGTGACCCAGACACGAAGCTCGTAGCTAACAGTCACCATCCCCACAAAAGGCTAGAACTTTCCCATTATTCTGGCTAAACTGCCCAAAGTACCTGATAGAAGCCGTATCAACGACAGATATTGGCTTTTATTCCCTGGTCTTGGGGATGGGCAAATGTGAAGGAAATACAAAAGACAAGTCATAAAATTCCAACACAAACAACGATATTCCCCATAAAATTGTGGTAAATCCATGAAGACACTCACACGGTGACAAATTGCTGGTGAAATGTCTGTTATGGCAAACACAGCAGGTCGAATGGTAAGTCAACATGATGATAATGACATCACATTATTTGGAAACAATTCATTGTGGTAAAAGGTACTGTTATTTCAACACAATTCCTTGTTGATATACATGCACAATTTATTCAACCACAAAATCTCTTTGCAACTCGATATGACATCGACACAGAGAAAATAATCAAGCAAGCAAAAAGACTCCAACAACTAAATAATGTCTCCAATTGTTTTAGAGACAGACAGAATGCACAGTCAGGTGGATTTGGTACCTGCATTTTTGTAACATTTCTTTGATATTGACTGTTGAAATCTGGATGCAGAGTATTTCTTTGGAATTGACAGAGGATATGCCTGTTTCTTTAAGTCTTTAAACCAACCATGCCAATTGGTACAGGATACATGCTGCCCTCAAGATGGGTATTAGCACATCTTCCTTCGACCTTCAGCAACAATTCCCATCACATCAGTTGAGCCCTGCTAAAATTACCATTTAACAATTGGCCGTAATGGTATCCTGAAATAGGAACATCCAACCTTGATGCCATCCATCGACTAACCTTGGAAGAGAGGACATTGAACTTCCTGCACTTGTTCCATGGTTTTCACTCACCTTGCACTTGGTCAAGGTTTGTCATCGATCAGCTCTTGATTTGCGGTATATGCGAGCAGTACGTATGAGCACATGCCTGTGAAAGCCATGCTTAATTTGTCTTGTATAACAGTAGAAGCATTTATAAAAACTTTCCACTGACCTTATAATGGAATTTTTCCAGAGACGATAAGAAATGTATTTAATACTTGAATGTGTACATGCATAAACAATGATGAACCTGAAAAAATCCATTAACTCTGGAATGCCATCAGGGATTTCAAGGTGCTTAACAACTTGATGAGTTCCACTGGCTGATGACCAAATCCGAACATCTTGGGGGAAAATATCCTAACCCTTCACGGTTTGCTCAGTCATTCATGACATCCAGAGAGGTAAGTTCTTCAGACAACCAGCAAAGAGATGAGAATCATGGTTGACAACAATTGTTGAAATCCCTTTGTTGATGTCAAGTTCTGAGATATAAGAACCACAACTAACTGGCTCTTGAAACATAACCCTTTTGAGGCAAAGAAGAAAATAAGAGAATAAAAGAGAAATGGCACAGCAAAGGGTAAAACCAAGCTTCTTCCAGACCAAACTTAGTGAGATTCCTGGCTGGAGCTGCAGCCCCTTGCTCCAAGGTCAATTCAACTATGTGAAGAACAAAGCGAATTTTCAGACGCTATTACCTCAATTTCTTTCACCAAGTTCTTGAAAAGGTATGGTTTACCGTACTATACATGTACATGTAGAAAAGTCTTCCAGTGCGATAAAGCAACAGTTGGGTGTGAAAAAATACTAATTATTATTTCCTTTCCACGTATGTTATCCATCAAAAGATCTAATGATTACTCTATGCCAATTAATTGTTCGTTGGGTGTCAGAGGTTGGTGGGATGACCTGGTTCACAGGCAAAAAGGATGCGCAAAACGTCATCATCAGCAACAAGCTAAATATCAGTTTTGCACTCGGTACTCTACGTGATTTGTACCACATCCATGCATATGGATTGAAGGGGGAGGCCCATTTTTTGTAACAAATCTTTGATTTTAAAAGGCACCATCTTCCTCCCGAGATGGGTCTAGTTTACCCATCCTCCCACCGCAGGGGTTTTTACCTCGCTCCTCTTCATCCACTCACACTTTGTTTGCGAGTGTATGAAGAGGAGCGAGACCAAAGCCCTGCTGTGGGAGGACCAGTTTACCAGAAGAACAAACCTGAACACTGGGTAGCTGGAACATTTCCCCAAGTGACAACCTACTGTGATAGCCATTACAACCCATGCATGGCAAGATAAAATTCTCCCCGTCTTCCCATTGAGAAGCCTGTATCCAGATGAGACAAATGGTCATTGCCCATGCAGGCCATCTCCCTCTCACTATCACTATAAGAATAACAAATTACCTACTTGAATTTGATTCGAACTGAATTTCCTGAGTTTCACCCCCTCTATACAGACTCCTAGTACATTTCCCATGCGTAACGAACCAGATATTCCTGGTACACTTGGATTAAATACACTAGCCACATTTATCATACTAATGCAAACTGTGCAGTCAATGAACATTAGAGTGGCAGGCTTATTTGGTATTACCAAGAGGAATACTGTCTTACATTATTGATAGAATTTGTTTGTTATGTAAGCCAGGAATAATATTGGCGCCTAAGCCAGAATCACACATCGGTACTGATTTATTAAGGCGAAGGGGGTTTCCAAAGAAGGAATTCTTGGAACTGGACATCAGAACAAGAGAACAGTGATGTCATGGTAGCAGAACTAGAGGACACTTTGCCATGATTGAGTCAACTGTGCAGGTATACACGCAGTACAATGTACTGGTATGGGGGAATTCCTGAAAGCACTGGTAAGGCGAGACTTTTTTTATTCCTTGGTTAGCGTGCTTTTTTATCCAAGGAGATCCGTAGGCGGGCGAAAAAAAAAATAAAAATAAAATTTTATTTTCAGCTTTCACAGAAGCCTTCTGTAGGAGCAGTGGAGAGGAGGAAAAAATAAAAATAAAATTTTATTTCGAAATAAAGTTACTTTGTCTTCTCTCTATCGGTAGTGTAATATATGTTGCCCAATAGAGGGTGTTCACTGTTGTGTATGTTGTGTTGCACCATGTTTGTAGTTCTTTGAATAAAGTGCAGAGGGCACTGCTGTTACTCGAAATCCACGTGTTGAGTTATGTTTGTACTTGTTCCTTTATTACGAAGACCTTACAGTGGCGACGAGGATTTCTGAACCCGTAAATGCGCTACTTCGGTGCATAAGGTATTTGAGTACACGTACAGGCCGAAAGTTTTGCAGGCAGTCCAAAACCGGCCGAAAATTTTGACTTTGAAATTGGTCATTCCGTCTGGTCAACATCGCAGCCGATATTCAAGATGGCCGCCGCCGCCTACATTGGCAGTGTGGGTGTGTACAGACCGGAGGTGGAGACTTTCTCCTTGTACATCGAACGCATGGACATGTTCTTTGCGGCGAATGCTATTGTAGAGACTGTGCCAACTCCAGATGATGATCCTACGGTTGTTGCANTGTTCGTATACCGTATACTTCTATGTACAGGAAGCCTAAAGGAAGGAAAATGAAGAAGAGAGAGATTTGGAGGTATCATCACGAGAGCCAAGTTTCTGTAAATAATTCCTACTGCTAACAGAAGGTGCTGCCCTAAGAACAGGGTTACAATCATTCAAAATAGCGCAAAATAGACGCCTGTGGTAATCAGACTACTGTCGTTTTGACATCAATTACCTATCAATGAAAGCCACGGCAAGGAGAACCACCAAAATAACTTGATCAATGGCTAATTTTCCAGTCAATTCACTTGCGGCGTATGATTACCAACAGCCAGCCAAGAAACAATCAGGTTAATGAGAGTGAGGATTTCTGCTTGGATGCTATCAAATCAAGCCGGAAGCAGATCGGTGAAGATACCAGTATGGTGCACAGTCTGATAATGCTGATACTGAGAGGAGCATCTGAATGCCATATTAGATGAGCTGCTCCTGTTTGTTTGTGCTCCAAGATATCCCGTGATGAAGTAGTATGGATGCATTGTTGGAGTGGGACTGGTGAAAAGCAGCTTGACTTGAGGGTAAAATGGCAGCAATTAAGCACATAATGAAGTGGTCATCAGCCATATCATATCAAGAGGCAGAGTGGCGTGAAGGAATGCTGGTCAACTGAACATTCCTCCAACAACCTTTTTAGCGAAAACTGAAGGGGACAGTCAAACATCCACTTTCAGATCAAGAACAACAGGTAGGCCTTGCTTCCAGGCCAAATGGTGGTCAACCAATTGAAATCTAGAGGCAGACTGGATGGAGCAAAGGAAAACTGGTCAATCAACCCTTCTGAAATAGAACAACTGCACAGGGAATGGTCGAACCAAGAGTCAACAGGTAGCTGCTGGGCAAAATGGCAGGAGGTACTACTAGAGGAAATGGCCACCAAGTCAATTCAAGATGCAGACTGGATCAAGAGTGAACGAAAACTTGGTCAACTGAACCTCCTTCGTAACCACTTCAGTGAACAACAAACAGGCACAGTACTCAGCATCCACCTTTAGATCAGCACCAGGAGTCAAGCGCCTGCAAATTGAAGTCTTCACTGTAACTTACCCAAAAGGATCATCTTCATCGGATGAGGACATGTTCAGCTCGATACTGCTCATAGTCATTGTCCTAAGCAAGTTCTTTTTCCCTGTCCAAAAATTCAAGCAGCAGACGTTCTCAAGGATGGCTCCTTCAGAACTGCACAAGATGCAATGACAAACACTAGTGGTCACTGGAAAGTAGGTTACTGGGACTGTGTTTACAGATGTGCTCCACCCACAGAGTAAAAGATAAGTCAATGACAGTGTCAATTGTTGCCTTCTGCTTTAGTTTCACTTTAGAAGAACCTGATTTGGGTCAGGTGTTAATTTGACCAAAATCAAGGATGAACCCCTGAAATTCAACCACTTTGAACTCTCACTTGACTTAACCATCTACCACAAGTTCGCAGTCTTGCAATGTCAACAACGCCAGCAGAATGGGCCACGAGCAAAGAGAAATAAGTCTCTTCTTGCCTACACCAAAATGGCACTTCCTCTTCCGTTCGTTCCCTGAAGAATTCCTACTGAATCATAAGCTTCTTTGGCTGCAATCTCTCCACAATGCTCTTCCAGCAGATTCCAAGTCCTTCTTTTCCAGATCATAAATCGATGTCTCCTCGCCTTGTCTCACATAAGCACTGGCTCCAAAAATCCAAAGTCACTGTGGTTTAGAATAACAAAAGGGCCTAGACCAACACAGGAGGCAGTGAAAACATTCCAGTATGGACTGGGTTGCTTATCTAGCCTTCTTTACGGACTTTGATATCATTCTGTGATAAGAGAAATATCTCAGAATGTTTGGATTGGGCCAGTGTGTCACCTACTTGACACGGTGCACTTATCAGGACAACACACTTCAAACTGATGGATGAAAAACAAGACTTAAAATGGACAATTAAAATGGATTTTTATCTGTCTGATATCACAGGAAATTGTATTTTCCTGTCTATCTGATGATAAAAGCAGATAGATTTATGAGTTTATGGCTGTATATGTGTATGAATCAGGCTATAAGGTACAAATGACCAGCGATAAATTAAACTAGTCACTAAGTAAACAGAAGTGATGGTGACAGTGCAGTGACCAAACTGACACAGATCAGGGGTGAATCCAGGATTTGGGAAAAGAGGGGGGCACCCTGTGCTAGGAACATTGAAATTTGCACCCAATTCAAGAATTTCACTGTCGATTTTACAGATTTGTTGCCCGTTGCGCCCCCTCTGGATCTGCGCCTGCAGACAATGACGTCAGTTGAGACAAAGGTGGCCAAGAATACACACAAGAAGCATCCTGATGTAGTGTCTTCAGCAGTGATATTATTTGCTCCATAAAAATACTTGGCCATAGAGAAGGAAAAAACATGACATAACTAAATACTGGGGTGCCGATTGTGTACACAGAAGGAAATTAGCTTCAGACATCAGAATGATGCACTTACCTCTTATTTCAAAAACATTGATCCTGTGCCGATTGAATCAGATGATTTTCAAAATGACATTTCCAAACACTGTGTTGAATAAATGAAAGCACAATTGTGACACATGGAAAAAAACATTGAGGCTGCATTCAGCATCCCAGAAGGAAAGGTTACTGATACAAGATCGCCTGTGCCGTCAAATATGATAAATTGGCCAAATGTCATTTCCATCACGGAAGATCAATCAGTAAGAGTGCAAGCGACCTCCGCCAATCTGTTCTGACATTTTGAATTGATGCAAATTGACGTTCACGGCGGGCGTGATAATGTTATTATGGCAAATTAATGAATCTGTGGAAACAATAGATTTCTCTACAGAAAAGGATGGTACATAGCATTTTCTAAGACGTAAATACCTGTGGGTTTTCACTGCAGTAAAAATTTATGGTTGATTAATTGATGGTGCGTGATAAGAACTGAGATTTTATGATTTTGATTGGGTCAATATCCATAAATGAGAAAGTCATAATGCGATTTTTGATTTCCTTTGTCCTTGATGTGGGGGCAAATGATAAAAGTTTATGGCAATCCCAGCTGCCTCAAACCTTCACGCTTTGTGTATGTGCTCCACTTTTTCATTCTGATGTGACACATCTTCAAAATCTGCGATACTTTGCCGTATCTGATTCAGGGTTGAATGGAAGGTGCAACAAAATGACTTGCTCTTGGTGACACTAGCTTGGAAGGGAAGCGTGGGACACTAAAATAGTAGGGCCCTGGATCAGATTCTTGTGAGTATCAGGTGTGTGATAGCACTTTGATCACATGCACTTACATCAGTGGTGTCTACTGATATCACAATTTTCTAGGTGTATTCAGACACACTGACCTGTCACGCCTGTGGCAGATGAAGAATGCATAAACAGTAATTAATCTTATAAGTCATCAATTTTTGTTTATGCTTGATATCCCAGTCCATGACAGAATCGGCCCTCACTGATAAACTGAAGTATACTGAAAGATAAATTCACCATTCTGGAATGTGAAAAAATATTTGAACCTGTGCGTATTTGTCCCAATTTTATATTTTTGGAATTTCTAAATGGGAAATGTCTTTTTCTCCGTTGGTCACAGAATGTCCAGTGAAAAAAGTCACTGAAGTACGTGATTCATTCTGCAACCAAGACAAAAAGACAGTCTCAGTCATGAAGCTGACCTTCAAAGACAGGCTACTACCCTGCTCCACCCCCATGTGACAGCACGTGCAAAATCATAACATCTTGTAATAAAAGCACCTTTGGACGCTTTCTTTCTTCTGTAGGAGATCGCATTGAGCTCTAACTCTAGCCTAATCATTCCTTTAGCTCGTGAAAGCCTGCTAATATATTGCCTCTATCATATCAGGAGTATTAACAGCAATATCTGAGTATCACAAGTCCATTAGCAGCGGTATTTACAGAAGATAGCACTTGGGTGGGTAGGGTTGACCGAGAGATCAGGGTTCTGATGAAGGAAAAGTAGGCTACTGAAGCTACTGAAGGTACGTCTCTCTCTGAATGGATATCCTCCAACCACAGTCCCGACAGGAGGCATGGCCTCTAAGCAAAGTTTTGTAAAGAGTTGTCCTTCACAGAGACGACGGCAAGAAAGTCTCTCACAGTACTCCTCTCAGTGACCCAAAGACTGTTTCCCTGGTTTGGTCACAGGATATTCTACGATCATCTCCGCAAAAACAATGCCACAAGAAGGCTCTCTCCCATGATATGCAATACCGCATCCAGTCATAAGCATCTGGTCACTCCAGGCAACAAATTCTTTGCTGCATGTCTCAGATATCTTCCTCAAACTGAACACATCTCAGGATATCTGATCCTAAGGAAACATCAAATAGCTGGTTGAAACGATCAGTGCTCCATCATATGACACCCTTTTGGTGACTATCTCACAAATGATTGCTATCCCATGTTTGGGCTACAGCAGAGCTTCTAAACAAACCCCAAATGATGGGCCAATGCCTGCCTATCTGTGACCACCCTCAACAAACCGTTGCAGATGCAAGTGTCACCTGCTCAACATGAAAGGGAATCATCAACCTCGTGGTCCATTGAGAGTACAACACTGGAAAATGGAATGATCATGGAAATTACTTACATTATGGTAGTTCCATTGCTAAGCTGCCCCGTCATGTTTTGAAGTCCTTGGTGAAAGTGTAATATGCAGGTTGTAAACGCTAGGTCAGAAGTTACCAAAGGTATGGTTAGATCCTTTGCAATTAGCAGGATTCCTAACTACAGCAGAATGGAAGGCAAACGAGACAGAACTCCAAAGGCGTAAGTAACCCAACACCCTCCTTCAAGAACTCGATGTCAGAAGTTCAGCAAAACGAAACAGAACCTTGCAGCTGCAGCAAATGCTCCAATCAGCTGCCTGCACACAACATGCACGTAATGAACTAATCTGGCCGAGACTGATTGATTTGGTATCCTTGAGATACCATCAGGATGGATGCGTCATGAGTCACTCGATGGGAAGGTCCAAAGGCAATTCTTACAGGGAAACTGCACATGCAACCCTACCCCAGACGAGGAAACGGAGAGAAATTTATCGAGTGGCTTCACTTAGGTAATGTTACAGAGTTGAATTCAAGCGAGTCTGATGGATTTTCTTGATGTGTTTGAAGCACGGGGCCATAATTCTCTCCATCGATTAGTAATTACCTAAGAGGAAGGGGAAAAGAGACGGTAAAGGTCACACTCTAGGAGTAATGAATCGATGGCTGGCAAGATTATTTGATTTACAACTTCAAAGGGATCTGGATCAAAGATGTAATACTCAAGGACAAGTGTGTTTGGCTGGCAGTAATTCTGTGGGTTGATACGAGGGTCGCTAATCAAGGAGGTAGCTTATAATCTTATTCGAAAAATTGAGAGAGTTGCATGTGTTGGTGCAGCCTGCAGGTCCTGAAGCAACTCATTTATACCAGTTGAGGAGCCCTGATAGCCTCGGGGTTATCACGGCTGCCTAGCAAGCGGTAGGTCAGTTTCGAATCCAGCCTCAGTCACATGGGTATAATCATCTTTGGCTTTTCACATTCGTCGCATGGGACAGTAAGCTGTGGTGTCTTACTTGTACCTTGGCAAGGGGAAGTAATAGACCAAATCCGATAAGGAATATGAGTAAAGGTGGCCTGTACCATCCATATCAGGGCCAATAATGATTTGGCTTCAGCCCTGATGGAAAAATCCATTACAATGATACAATACTATGAGAACACGGTTTGAGAACCAGCAAGTATATGAGCAGGAGTTAATCAACATATTATACTATAAACTACCCAACAGGGAATACAACATTTTTTGCCCAAACTTTCTCCCACAAATTGCCCATGTGTTTTTTCTACCTACAGGGCAATAAGCAATCCTTTGGGATGATTCTGGAGCTTCAAATATCCACTTCAACATGTACATCATGATCTGATATTAATAAATCATTGGTGCTAATGAAATAGGTTCAAAGTCACCATTGATTGGTCATGGGGAGACTTGATTTCTCCAGGGAGCATTGACACAACTTCCTTTTTTTTTAATCACTGACAAATGTTGACTGGAGAGAGATAGGTAAATGAAGAGTCTGGTGTTCTAGGTTTAGTTGGTATAGAACAGACTTGATAACTGCATACCTTCTTTAGCTACACCTGTTTTTTCTTGCCTTTTCTTCCATTGCCTTTTTTGTACCTTCTTTACCATTGCTTTTCTGTACCTTTACCTTTGCTTATTTTACCATTGCCTTTTCTGTACCTTTGCCTTTTTTACCTTACCTTTCCTCTTTTGCCTTTTACCCAATTCACTATAACAATATGCAATTTGACCAACTGACAGTTCAATTCTAGATGTAATGTACATCTCAGACACATTACCTAATAGAAAGAGACAAGTCCGTAGGTGACAGAAGTCTGTAGGTGATAGAGTCAATTAGTGGGCCAGCAGACACGATGATGCGATGGAGACATGGTAACTAGGTGTATCATCTGATGACATAATACTACCATGGCAACCAAACTGAGAACAAAGCCGACTGTCACAGCACGATTGAATCTGATCATATCAAGGTCATTGTGAGCCAAGCTCATTCACTGACAAAGGATAAAACATGGATATTACTTATCGGGCTATTGAAGGCATACAAAAAAGAAGTTCATGGAAGAGTTAGCATTCATCTAAAATGCTATAACCTTTGGAAGGCAATATGATATAACAGCGATACGCCAGGGAAGGTATAGACCATTCTCAAATTGACGTAAACAAGAAAGATCTGCGCACTTCCGCCGAAATTTCAACCATAACCTCGGTCTGAAGCTGAATGACTATGACGTGACACAGACAGCCCCGTGACAGTGACGTCGACGACGTTGCGTCAGACTCGACCATTGCTGAACAATGGATTGCGTCACGTCACCCGGTTTCAGATCGAGGTTATGGTTGAAATTTCGGAGGAAGTGCGCAGATCTGGGAATTTGAGAATGGTCTATAGAGCATCCGTTTCATTGGGGTTCTAGATGGAAAATGAGGTGTACATTTGTATGGGAATGCTTGCAGCCTGATTCTGTAGCATCCATCATTTATGTTGGTACAGGGTGAAAAAACGCTTGTCAAAGTGGTGCCAGCAAACCTGCGTTCTATACTGTACATCATAAAATCTACCCAGCAGAGTGTCTGATGATAATTTGAATACTGTGGCTTTAATAAATAATGTTTTCTTTGATGATAGGAATTAAACTGCACGCCATCATCCATGAGTTGGGAATAGATAAAAGTCTTTATCAACTGAAGATTATTTTGCCAGACGCATGGCCAGTGGTGCATTTGCAATTTTTTTCCATCAAGCTTCTTTCAGGAAGAAATTTCACTGGTCCCACCAATTAACCCAATGGATCCCCAAGTAATTTTTGTGGAGCTGATGCAAATCACTGTGGTTCACGTCATGACATTGCTGATTATGGCCAGGTAGGGTTGACTTCAGCAAATATGATTAGAGTGAAGAAAACCAAAATTAATACAACCAGAAGATTTACGAACTTGGCAGGTGGGACACTAGCATTCTTATCCAAAAGGTTACCAACAACTTCTCAACATGACTGTTGAACAGTCCTGTTTTTACCAGTTTGGCAAAAATCAACAATTCTGCGCAGTTAAGCAGACTCTCATGGGTTCAAACTGAATGAATCTTTTTGTATACTGTTCTTCATTCTGTTCGCCAGCATCCATAACCAAGGTCTAGTTTTGAAAAACAAAACCATAAGCCAATAGGGGAACTGTTATGACTAAAGAGAACGAAATGATCATGCAATCAGGCAATGGTTAACTGGCTATGGGATTAATACTGATCATGCAAAGTTTTTTGGTACCATATGGGAGTAATTCCAAGTCAATTCACTCATAGACCATGGTCTCTCATAGCCTTTTCTGACCATGTCTGCCAGACACCAGACAGCCTAATGTCGCTTCCGCTGGTGTTTCGCCAACAGCCGGTCGGTAAGTAATATAAATGAGCTTGATCAGCCGATGGTCTTTTTCAGGTTTGCACTCGTGTGATAAATTGACTGGCAATGGTCGTGAACCAGTACATTTTATGCCATTAAACAGCAATTATGATGCCTGTGACTGTTGCGTAAAGCCTTTTTTGAGACAGATGACATGAAATTCAGGATTCCGAGTTGTGAGTTGAATGACAACTGGGACTCAGTTAACGACACTTGGTGAGTTTTATTTTTGGCAACTGAGAACTTGCCTGATCAATCAACATCCACCCATGAGGCTAATCTCAGGAAAATTTGTTTTGAGTGTGGAGAATCAGGTGAAGATTCTCCACGTCTTTAGGCCTATATTGAACATTATTTGAAGTTTTTTTTCAAAAACAAAGAAATCCATGTACCTGTTCCAGGTATAGACTGTGTGAAAGACAATGAAAGAAGGAATTCCTCAGTAGTGAGGTAATCAGTGAAGTGACTTGGCATATCCATTTCTGAGACCTGAAATGAAAGTTGGCCATGTCTGACATACAAGTAAATTGTCATCACCAAAATGGCCCGAAAGTGCAACCTCCCCTGGCAAGCCAAAAACAGTAATCCTTTGGTGAACTATCCTCCCCCAGGGTGACCCAGGAGAACCATCCTCCCCCAGTGTGACCCAGATTATGATATCCATGATTAATGTACCTGATGAATTCACCCATGGCAGTGATATAAAACAACCCGACCTGATGTTAAATTCCCATTCGCCCATCAGTCCACAAAGTAGAAAGTTTGTTAAGTAACAATTGGTTAAATAGCTAATTGCACCAGAAGGGACCTTAGCATGTTAAACTGCTCAAGCAGATGACAAGAACTCAAACTGCCTTCTGATTTGGGACTGTTTGCCTTGTTATTATTGCAGACAAGCTTGTTCATCAATCAGAAGGGATCAATTCAGATGACAGACGACCATCAAGCACTTTGGCCCACTGAATATTTTGTCCGTGGAAAGACTTCTCAACATGTTGTAAGTTCTCAACATGTTGTAAGAAATCTCATGTCATAGAAAAAAGTGCAAGGGTTATGATCTTGTACGCAAGTCTTACACCTACAGCAACAGAGCTGTAAAACTGGCTGTTTTTCTGTATAGAATTATCACACCTGATTTTATCACTTTCGCATTGTGTTGCCTTTGCAGGAGAGAGAAAAACAAGGCTCAGTTTGCATGACAGGCTACCTTTGAAAGTAAGGAACTTTCTTGAGGAGGACAACACACATCAGTTTCTTCCACTTCATTGCATGCAAGGGGTAGAAAAGTTCTCAGCACCTGAGGGTAACAGTCACCTTAGATGTGACAAAATCAGTTTCAGTGATGAAAGCTGATCACATCCTCCTAACAAGACGCAAAAGAAACCTTGCACCACAATAGCAAGAAATTGGCAAAATAGAACGAGTCTGCTGGAACAGCCTTTCCGCAACCCACAGCAGTAATACCATATGGTGGAATTCACCCTCACAAACTTGACTGTCAATTTTGATGTGAACAAGCGGCCCATGGGCCTGACCCTCAGCTGACCAGGAAGCCCCCTCCCATCAGAGAGACTGAGCAGTGACTAGTCGAAAAATTTCACCTTTTGCCATCACGGAATCAAGGAAATATATGTTTATAGGGTTTGGATGTGAGTGGTTGATGGGACGTGATCTCAGAGGGGCAACCCAATAAAGGTCATGACATGGCCCCCAGCTTTAGACCAAGAGGGAAACAATGACTGAAACAGTTCATCTTCTTTGACTAGTCAAATCTCTCTACTGCTGACATGATTCCAAGGGATGCCTTGCCCAAGGAAAGCTGTAGGGCTGCCAGGGATATTAAATCACAGCAACGTCAGCAAAGACCAATTGTTGAGCTGTAGATTTCATTTTCTTAATGAAATGTGACAAGTTGGCTGTCCCAATCAATACAGCCCAGAATGGAGTTAGTCTCCGGAAGAATCAGACAGTAGAGGAAGACGGGAGAGCAACGCATTCCAATGGGCTAATGAAGGGTGGAGACGGGATGGGGGAGCAATGTATCCCAATGCAGGGGCGGATACAGAGGGGGGTTCTGGGGGTTAGAACCCCCCTCAGTGACCAAAGATAACATTTTTTATTGCTCAACATCAAACATCTCGCTTAGTGTTGCATCGACGAAACTCTTTTCCCCTGTTTGGGACAACCTGCATTGTGTATGCTTGCACCGTTTCGAAATGTCTAGGAGGGGGCATCGGACTTTCTGAACCTCAGATGCCGGTAAATCGAGTCTCTGAATTTCTAACTTTGAAAAAAATTTTTGGAGGTCCCCCCGTCAAATTGGAGCCAGGGAAGCGCAAGCCGATGGCGCGCACGAGAGAGAGAGAGTCCAGCGGCCTCTCCCTTCAGAACCCACCCCTCGAGAAAATCCTGGATTCGCCCCTGCAGTGGGTTGATGAAGGGAGAAGAAAGGAGACTTCAACAGGAAACAGATGAAATACCCTGATTTGCATTTTACTTTCTCCAATATGACAATGTTCGTTTCTGATGATGCAAGTCTCAACAAAACCTCCGTGGGAAGAGAACACTTGAGAGAACTGTGTGTTTCATGGCTGCCCAGATAACCTAATTTTTAGAATTCATTTCTATCAGAAAAGAAAAAGCACCAGACATTTCACTCATCATTTTTTTTACTTAATGTATGACAGATCAAACATGGGAAATTAAATTTCAAGTGGAACCGTCATTGTCTCTCTAAGTGGTGGAAGTAGTGTGGGGTTTCTTATCAGAGCTCAATAATGAGAATGTGACAAAAACAACATAGGAGACAACAGCAAGAGGGGAGATCCAGGGAAGATTCCAAGTGCATTATCTTTGGCTCGTGTATAAAATGCCACCCTGCAGCATAAAGAAGGTAATCTATTTTCAGCCAAAGAGGATCTAGAGTCCTCTCATGTTGCAGCAGATGGCTGAGACAAACATGTTTACAATAATTCTCTGTCACAATGTGACTTACAGAACAGATTAGGAGGTGAAAACTCTAGATAAATCCGAGTTCTTGCACGGGCCCGGTTTGCCTTTGACAACGTTCATCGAGGATTCCTTCACCTTGCATGGGCCCGGTTTGCCTTTGACAACGTTCATCGAGGATTCCTTCAATTGTTAAAGGGCCGCTACTAAAAGTCGATGTCAACAGATGTTACAGCCTGTAACATCTACCCCATCCATTCCAAAGAGCATTAACGACAGGAGAGCAGAAGGTTTCCTCTATACCATTTGACATTGAGGGAGCCTTTGTTCCCTGCCTACACACGTTCAGTGCCACCCAACACCAAGCTCCAGGGTTCGCTCATAAATATCTCAACATGAACAGCATTAGTGTTGAGCATTAATCCTACGCTGTTCGACATATCACATTTCAACAAAGTTATCATAAAATGCGAAGATTGCTGGTGTAGAAAGCCAGAAAAGGACAAGTTTAAAGGGACTTTAAGGCACCCAGGAGAATATTGACAATATTTTTCCCTTCCAGGCCTCTTTGCCTCAAGGTTGCCTTAGGCCCTAAGAGCATTGTGGACAAATGGCTTTCATAACATTTCTATGGGTAGGCCTACCGACTGGTTGCCAAATTGATTTTTTGCTCTTTCGCTGTTTTTTTGCACAGCCACCCCTTTTCGGAATATTGATCAGAAACTGAATCCATAACATCAAAGGTCACAGATATGCAGATACTTGCATTCTATCAGTCTGACAACCATTTCTGAGCTTATTGAGGTAACACTTTCATCTGCAACCACTATTTTTTATAATTCACATCTATTATTAAGGGTAAGCAATTGCTGTAATCATACACGGCACCAAAACGGTAATATTTTGCATGTTGATTATGCTGTGAAATATTGTTACCCATCAAGCCACCGCATTGAAGTAGACTGGAGTGCTATAGGAAAAGTAATCAAACATTTACTGCACAATTATTTCAGAAACATGGTCGATGTTGCATGCCAACATGGATGCACTTCATAATGTAGCCTACCAATTACACTTGGTGCAATATTTCATGGTAAAATGCTCGAGTTATCAGAAATGCATATTCTTTGTTAACATTCTTATACCCATTTACAAGCGTTTCATGCTGGATTTCAGCTTTGGGCCCAGAAATTCAGTGCCGTATAAAAACTTTTAGTGGAACTGTACAAAGTTGGTCAGATGGTCTAATATCGTAGCTATTATGGACAGAGTTGAGGAAATGGGCATAAAGCAAAGGGGGGGGGGGATCACCTGGCCTAGTCTTACCCCCCCCCCCACACTTGATGAAGTCCACAGTGAAATTGGCAGAATCCCATTTCCATGATCCTGGAATNCATGTGGCCCTATGAATAATGAGGTTCTGTTTACCAACACATTAAACGGACCAACCCACAAATTCAATAGCCATTGTATCATTGGGAACACACGGCCTTCAAGTGCTTCAGGGACTATGTCAAAGGTGTTTTAAGCATGGGCCAAATTATCTCAATAAAAGTGGCCAAAAAACACATTATTTGTTAGAATTTTTAGAAAACGAAATCATATTTGGAATGCCCTTTGGAAGAGCAACAAGGTCATATCAATTTTTTCAGCGAAATACTTAAAATAAGAAAGTAGGGAAAAACACAACTTTGCAAAATTGCTTCCATCAAAATCAAGATGTGGTAGATTTTTTCACTTGTGGCATTCTTGAATAGCTGAGACGATATGCTATCATCCATATCAGGTAGACATTTCAACCTTGATTAGTTTTTGAGAAATTCAGAAAAAACTGATGTCCATTTATTTTTTGGGATGAGTGTACATCATTTCATCGTCGAAAGCACCTTTTGATATTGGGATTCGTATTCTTCTCATAATAGCCATCACTTCCATATTCCCTTGACGCAAAAAAATAAGGGTGTGGGGGTCTGCCGTCAAATCAACAACAAGGGAAGGAAGCAGACGATACTTGACTATTGAACACTGCTCCCCCTTGCCTTGGAAGAACCATGATGTATACAGACAGCATCACACTTCATTACATCTTGTAACCATCAAGAACCGGAATACCCTGCCATCAGGCTATGTCTCAAGTACTGCCAACGCCTCATATATTGTTCTCTAGAGCAAACATGTACCCCATTCAAGTAGGAGACAAAGACTGATTTACATTTCTTATTGGTACCTGTCACTGCAGCGGGTGTAGCTTGGTCCCTTGGTAATCCTTGTGCTTTCCATATTACATAAAGATTTTCTGGCAATATCATTATCAAGATATAATGAAGCTATAAAGAAGGTCGCACACTACTTCAACGTGGGCATTTATGATGCCCAACTGAATTACAAAGTTGGTGACAGCAAGCTCTTTTTCTGCCTACATCAAAGACAATAGAGCTGCAGACTGCCGTCGCCACTTTAGACCATCAAGTGACCAAAGAACACCAGCCGAATGGCTGCAAGACTATGACTTCAACTCCAACTCCAAATGCGAATCGCTGCCAACAAGGCGTGGGTGAAGTTCAGCAAGAGTTTGCTGTCAAATACAAAGCAGTTTGATCTTTGGCACGGGGACTGCCTGACTCCAGCCACCACACAATTTTTTATAGCCTACCTGGCGTAAAAAACACTGGAGTGTTAAGTGTGCTGCCCGCAGATTTTATCTATTCCTCTTGTTCACACAGAAATTTGGCGAACAAGGCCTTTTCAATTCTTAGGGTGCACAAGAGTAGGCCTACTTGAGAAATGTTGGAGACAAGTAGGCCTATAGAGAGTCCATCAGCTGAATTGGACCTGACGCATTGAAAACTTCCAGCAGTCAGGTGGAAAATGGCGAAAAACTTAGTTCATAGTATGAAGAGGTGCAGACATTGCCAAACAGACCAAGAAGTTGCTTAACATATCACCAGACAGAAAAACATGGCACCGACCACACCTGTCCTGAATGATGACCGAGTCGAAAGCTAACTGTCTGTCTAGGGAAGCAAGGACAAAAAGATGAAATCGTCATTGGTACCAACCTTCGCGACACATGAACTCCTGCCCGAATATTCCCATCCTGTTTCATTATACCCACTCCACCGGTTTGATTATAGTCCATGTTGAGCGAGAACAAGCGAACAACTCCTCTGCATCGTTTACCAAGCTGATACTTTCATAATAATCACCGGGTACGGGGGTGTATTGATCCC
This sequence comes from Notospermus geniculatus, assembly GCA_002633025.1. Lineage (NCBI taxonomy): Eukaryota > Metazoa > Nemertea > Pilidiophora > Heteronemertea > Lineidae > Notospermus > Notospermus geniculatus. The sequence goes on from NMRB01001313.1 coordinate 71,811, forward strand.
GGGACGAGGATACGTCGGCGGTGATACCCATAAGAAGCAAACTCAAATATTTATGATTATTTTGGACAGTCTGCCATTTCCAGCTTTCAGATACTAATCAACTGTGTAATAATGCCACAGCCAAATGTTAAGTTACATGAAAACAATGACTCCTGCTGAAAATCAGCAATACTTTTGACATAACTGGACGACACGCCATTGGTTCATCCCAAAGCAGTTCTCTCTTCTTTCCCACCAATTAGGTTACATTAAGATTAGCAATTATGGCATGATTTGGCAGCATACCAAGAAGGTCAAGTCGATATCTGGCCATATACGAAGACCTTTCTCTGGTAAGTAGAAAGATGATGGATCCCTTTGAGCAGAAGCCAATCAACTAAAGCCATAATATGGCTTAGTCCAGAGAAAAGGTTAGGAGAACAACAGACAGTGGAATATTTCAGGACTGACAAATGCTGTCCTAGATAGAGAGGTGTCCAGAATTACAGGGGTTGAAATGTGGAATTTGGGAATAAACTTTGCTGATGATCTTAACAGAGAGGTGTTCTTCTGGCAGTGGTATCCACAAGGGAAGTTTGATTATGTGGTTTTATGACCACTTTTTGGATGCTACATGTACGGCCAAATTATTCAATTCATGAAAAGACCGTTTAGCCTCTTGGCCACTACATTTATAGTTTTTAGAAGCATAATTTGCTACTGGTCATTGGTTACCAACTCTGCAGTAAAATTTATCAGAGTGAATTGAACTCATCAGAGCCTGAAGGCAATAACTGCAATGTGACATTTTACGCCATGGGACGGTCTACAAGTTGGGCCCTGTGAGCAAGTGATGAGAATACAAAGCTATAAAATCTTGCGTGAAAATCTTGCTCAGCACATGCTACTTTCATTGTCCAGTTTCAAGAAGTTTCAGCAGCAAAAAGCCAAGCAAGAGGATACAGGTGGGATAGATCTTGTACTCGCAGACCGTGACTGATTGATTAATTGGAATGTTGTGTTAATCAATTTCAAAATGTTCATGCTCTACTTGTATTCTTTGGTAGTGGCTTGGTTTAACTTTGAATCAACATCAATTCAGGAACATGGCTTTAGTTTCTCAGTGCCGATTTATCCTGCATACAGCATGCTCCGGACAAATGCATGGATTGTGCACATGCCTCATAAATGCCCCAGTAATGATGCACACCTGAGGCAGGTTTGATGTATAAATGATGTAGTGTTCTTTGTGAGGCCTAGACATGACATGAAGTGGTTGTGTATTCTGCGAACTATGAATACATCAAAACTTGCTGACAGGACAAAATGCGATACTTTCAGTCTCCTCACAAATTGCATCACTGAGCTGATAAATTTCCGGTTAACCATGTTAAATGCCATTTCAAATCAACATCCCAAAGCAGATCAGTTCCAAATTCATATTACCATTACATGAAAATCATCTTTTCATTAAATTTCCACATCGCAGTCTGGAGCTCTCATGTGTTTATGAGTGAATCGGAAGCCAACAAGTTAATCGGTCTATCAAATCTGGCCTCATCCAGCCCATATGTCATGGAACGAATGTTTGTTTTATGTCTGCTGAACTGCCAGACCGACAATACAACCAACACCATAGAACAGAGCATTTACATTGAAATTTTGCAACAATAATCTGAATTTGATCACAGCAGTAATGGAATAAACAGTGAACGACCAAAATGTTGTTACCGTATTTTTCGGACTATAAGGCGCGGCTTTTTTTCATGAAGAAGGGTCTAAAATTGGGGGTGCGCCTTATAGGGTGGTGCGCCTTATCTGCAGATAGAGTCCGAAAATTTGATCAGAAGTGTCACAACAAGCTAATTAGCTTGTCACAACAAGCTAATTAGCTTGTCACAACAAGCTAATTAATCATACAACCAGGTCAGTTTGATGCATAACATTGCTGTGGTTCACCTGATGACTGCGTCTTATAGGGAGGTGCGTCTTATAGGGCAGTGCGTCTTATGTATGGATTTCGTCAAGGGTTTAGGGTGAAGTTAGGGGGTGCGCCTTATAGTCAGGTGCGCCCTATAGTCGCGAAAATACGGTAATCCCACTAAATATCCATTATTGTGCTTGCATTTGTGTTATTATCGCAAATACCAATGGGTATTCAGAACTGTTTTACTAAAGCTTGGGGAATTCACTAATAAATTATCACACTGATTATTCCCAGATCGCAGAAATGTTCAGGATTTTTAGGTAAGTGGTCTAAAAGCCAAATCTAGATTTTGTCATTTTCTCCCATGGAAATCAATGGATGCAGAGACGGGAACCAGTCTAATGCAACCAAAATTTAAGGTTGCCATGATTATCTTACAGGTTGCATTGATTGCAGTGTTACATTTATGGTTACAGAAGTTATTGCTAAGGTTGCAGAATGATAACCTGATGATAATCATAATTGCAGTAGTTGCAGCGAAAGGATTGCAGAAGGTGCAGTGGTGATAGTAGAACTTGGAATATCACGTCTGCTCAGCGGCAGGTCCCGGGTTTGAATCCCTGGCTCTTCAGTCCATCGCATGGGAGAGTACCGTATACGTAATCTGTCGTGCCTCGTACCTTGTGCCTTGCAAGGGCAAGTAAAAGAACCCATCCAAGTGAGGAACATGAATAGCTTGCGATGGGATGGTCTCTTCTACTAACAAGGGCCAATACTGTATGGCTTTGGCCCTGATGGGAAAATCTAATATAATATTTCTATGATGATTGCGAACAGGCAGCATTCTCATAATGATTCCAGCCTCCCAGATCAAAAAGGTTACCATTAGCTCCCAAGTAATGTTACTACCTAATTGATGTAAACATACTGAGCTTCTGTCATGTAAACCAGATTTAGATTCATGTCGGCCAATACGTGTCCTTGACCTCCGTACACGCTACAATCAAGAGCAATAATCGCCAATACAAATAGCGCTATGAGAGAGAGAACGGAAAGTAATCATATTTGAGGAGGAACAGTCATCAGGGATTATATCAGTCGTGGAGAATCGGTCAATAGGCAGAGGCCACTGACACTAATTCTAGTCAGACGGTCTCCGTTACCGCCAGTCTCTCTTTTACCGCCAGTCGTGACTGGGAGCGAGATCATGTGAAACCCAAGGGATGAACCAAACAGACTCAGATTTCATAGGCTGAACTGCGAGAGTTTCGTCTCGATTCCTTATGTGTGGAGCGGTGCAACGCAACGCCATGCAAGAATAATGCACCAGATACAGTTTGCTGTGTAGAAAAGTAAGAAATCTTGAACGAAATGACACAGCGAGTAGCTCAATGGACAACATCAAAGCTGGAACAGTCTGACTGGATCAACTAGTGCATGTCAGGAAAATAGTACTGGGAGAAAGACTCATCTATTTCTTGTTGGCGTGCAGGAAAATGCAAATCCTCGACTAGGCCTACCTCCAAATGAAACAAATAGAATCAAATCAACATCTCTTCATTGTGCCTTTCCTGAAGCAAAAACTGGCCCTCTGGGCCCATATTCATAAAACTACTCAAGTCTAAGTGTGACACTTATCCTTGTTCAACACAAAACAGGCCTATCACACTTTGACTAAAAAGTATGTTTATGAATATGGACGCTGGTCTGTGGCCAAGCTGACCATATTGGCAGCATTGCAGTTGACATGGATTCTATCAACATAAACTTTGTTTTTTGCCTGAAAAGTTCCCTGAAAGAAGAGAGACTTTATACTATACTGACCATCTAGTTGTTAAACGGATGTAATGCATTCTTGCCATCATGATTCGTGATTATCTTGGGAGAAGACGTCCTCTTCATGTGTACAAGAGCAGCACAGTCAACCAATACTTCAACACACTGAGTCAGCAAAGAGAACACACAGAAGTCTGAACAGCCACACCAATTTCACATCAAGTTTGCCAAAGCAATAGGCTATAAATATCTCTAGAAGAAGGTACACCATTCTCTGCACTCAAACTGAAATGGACAGGGGATAACCTAACACTTGAAGGGTAGAAACATTATGCGAGTTATGAAAGAGGTCTTCAGGGACAAAGGGGAAATAGACTGAGAGTTGAAAATCGATGTAGTGTATTATTCTACTTCAAAGGATTTCCAAGATCAATGGAATGCATTTTTGATTTACTCCTACAATGCAAGGTTGTTCAGTCATTGCACTTGGTCCCTCGTCATTAGCCTGTAATTGGTTGGCTGACATTGAATGGCGCACTGCTGATAAAGCAATCATTCATAGCAATGAAGCGTCATCCAAATTATTATTTTAATAACCTTGACAATTTGTCAATTTCATCATCTTTTCACGTAGGCAAACCTTTACCAGCAACAACACTGTAAATTATACCAGAGCTACACAAACAACCTCATTTTTCCCACCCACATGACAAACAGCAAAATTATTTTTTATCGCTCCCCTAATGTTTCAAGCCAATTAGTTAATATACGACAAGCTGAGCTCCTCCTTTTATAGCCTCATTATCAATGTTCCACAAGATAATGAGCAAGGGACACATTTATAACAAGATACTTGATTGATGTGTCTCATTAACTGATTAGAGGTATTGTCAATGCCAATTTAGAGGTTATGATATGAATTATACACATGATATGATATTAAAGAGGCAGCTTTTTAATATCTTTAAGAGGCAGCGTTTTAATATCCTAATTCGTTGGTTCATTCTGTGGCTATATTTTCATTACGAAGCAATAGGATTTTGCTTTTTTACATTTTTTACATTTTAAGGCATCACAGTAGCACATCAGACAAGTTGTGCATATTCTCTTCAGGGTTGCGGGTTCAGTTTCTGTGTGGGCAAATTTCTAAGGGGGCAATCTGCTTTAAGTTGATATCATTTCATAGCTTTCTTGTAAGGACTTAGGAGAAACATTGCGGCAACAGCAGGTCCATCTCGGCTTCTGGACCAGTGTATAAAACTATGACCCAAAATGAAATGGTCCATGGACCATGTGCTCACCGGGTTGGACATAATAGTCTAATGACAGAGGGAGGTACATATCAGTGTTATGAGCAATCTCGGTCAAGTCACTCCCAGCTAGGACTTTGATGATTTTTGGGTTATGCCACGGGGCCATATTGTATGTTCGATCGGGCCGGAACTTCACATGCACATAAAGGTCATCTGCAGGGGACCGCATAGCACATTGGAGTGCTTTGGGTCAGGTCGTTCCTGAGTTACAGCACTTTGATGATTTTCGGGTTACGCCACCTGGCGGCCATATTGGATGTCCGATCGGGCCGAAACTTCACATGGTCATAAAGGTCATCTGCAGGGGCCCACATAGCACATTGGAGCGCTTTGGGTTAAAGCGTTCCTGAGTTACAGCACTTTGATGATTTTGGGGTTACGCCACCTGGTGGCCATGTTTGAAGTCAAATCAGGCTGAAATTTGACGTGCATGTAAAGGTCATCTAGATGGAGGTAAATATCAAATTTGAGCCCTCTGCGTCAAGTCGTTCCTGAGTAATAGCACTTACTTGATTTTCAGGTTACGCCACCTGGCGGCCATACTGGATGTCCAATCGGGCCGAAACTTGGTATTTTTGAAGGTACCCCTCCAATGCATGTTTATGCAAAATATGAAGTCGCTCGGTGAAATAATAACAAACTGTGAGAGGTTCGTCACTTTTGTCAAACTTTGACTTCTGTGACCTTCAAAGTAGGTCAAATCAAAAAGTCGTTACATATGTCATGTATCCTCATTAGATACACCTATGATAAAAATTTGGAGATGATCCAGTTATTAGTTCAGGAGTTATTGCACTTTTTGTGTTTTTGGTTTTGGCCACCTGGTGGCCAAGCCAACAATCGAATCGGACCGAAACATGGTGTCATGGGTCATGCGACCTAGGGCTATGTATGTACCAAGTTTCAGATCCACAGCCCCAGCGGTTACGAAACGTGCCCTGCTAACGGAACACGACGACGACGGACGATGCCGGACGACAGACGCTTCACCATCGTAATAGCTCACCCCGGTGAGCTAATGAGGAGGGAGGTTGCATTAATAGCAGGCCCTTCTGGAGCAGTGCATAAAACTATGACGACCCAAGTTACACATCTAAGATGTGAGAGTTTCAAATGGCAAACACATGTGGAACACATCCCGACCAATGACACCCGGATTAGCCATGCATTTGAATATTCAAACTTGATTACAACTATAAACTTTCAAATCCATTGTCTGAAGAATGGCTGAGACGAATAAGAATTACATCAGAAATCCGATTATCACCAGTGACACCTGTGCCGGAGGTAGGCTAGATTAATTTGGGATTATCAGATGCGATGAAACCACAAATCATTGCTGGCAGGTTTCTGGGTGATGGAAAGTTGGAAGTAGGAGATAACTCTCAGATTACAGAAAGCGTATAAATAGCATTCCTTATCCCACTTTTGAAGAAGCTGTTCTCTTCCACAGTTTATTGTAACTAAGTTTCCCCCAAAAGTTTAATCTTATGGTAGGCCTAAGAACATTACTCCCTGACTGACTAACCTGAACTGACGACATTTTTCTGTTCACCGTTTTATTGAAATCTTCCTTCTTCCTTCTTGAAAAGGTAATTTTACTCCTTTCTTGATACAAATGTACGAATTGGAACTTTTATAATCTACCCCTTCAAAATGGATGTTAACCAAGCTAAATAAGCAGATGACGTGAGAGAAATCTTGAAAATCCCACCTTCCAGTTCTAAATCCCAGATAGATGAAAATTCCTCGTGATAGCTGGGCCTTCATGGTATAGAAAATGGATGAACTAGGCAGTAGGCCCCTATTGATGAAGAAGTATACTTACTTTTTTGGATGTTGCCAAGTTATCCAAATATTACAAGAAAATCCAAAAGATGTGACCCAAGCGTTCGACCTGGTGTACTTCAAGGAGTGGCTGAGGTCTTGCTATTCAAATATCCAAATCTGCACCACCGACCCTAGATATATCAAAGTCCTTAACACGATCTAATATATTTTGACATACCTTCACTATTCTAGAAATAGTATTGACAGAACTTGACTAGGCCTACTCAACTAACCTGAGCAAATAAGACTACTTGACACACAAACATGAATTTTGAAGTAGGACCTGTGGACTATCAACCACATCTAACATGGGGGCAGCTGTTCTCATAGCTTTTAACCACCGCTTTAATAACAATGCATTAATTGCTTTAGTAGAACGCAATCGATATTGCTATCACTTTTGGGAGCTTTCTTATTGGGTAATATTCTGTTCACGGCTGATCAGTCATCGTTAATGTCAGCTAATTTTGTTTTTTCCCCATCCTCTTGATGGAAAATATGAACAGATTCTCCTGCTGCAGTGAATCTTGGAAGCTTAATTAGAACAAGAGAAAGATTTTAACCCTTTACGGATAACCCAACCACAAGAGAAAGATTTAACCCTTCATGGACAACCCAACCACATGAAACATCTTCTCAAAAGATTCCAGACAAACAGGTTGAGAGCATGGTGGTGCCACAAGCGGTTGAGAGTCTGATTCATGACCACCAGTTTGATTCCCAGTCGGAGTCACTACTTTGCACTCTCAACTCGTCTGAAGTGATTCGCTGAATGAGCTAGCTGTTGAGTTCCTCGGAAAGATTTATGGAGAGACAGCAGAAATAAAAGTTTGTTCTCACTTGTGCCACGTTGCGGATTTCACTGAGCATGCACTCTAACTTTATAAATATTCAGACTTGTGGTGAGGTGTGATGCAGTCAGACAACATTAGGAGAGCTGCAAGTGTGCACTTTGCAGTGTTTCCGCCAGAGGGTACTAAGGGTACTATATGCTAGTACCCTCAAAGGAACAGAAAAGGGCCATTTTCTTTTCATGGGGGTTTTGTTGATTTTGAAGAAATTAGTACCCTCAAAATATTTCTGGCAGAGACCCTGCTTTGATAGGATCTGCTTTGCGATTGTGCAAGCAGCTTTATGTGATATGCTTTGTAACTGTAGTTGCGACTGCTATGCAAAACCAACAGGAATCTTGCCTATGTCATCAGTTCCATTCTGCCACTGTATCAAGCTAAAGTCAACCATTCTTCTTCAACGATTCTTTACATTTCCCTTCGAACAGAATCATCATTAACATCTTTTAACCCTAAATCACATGAAGCAATCAAGATGAAACAATTTAATGTCAACTTGTGACAGCAGCAAATGACAAAGTGTGCCTCAATGGTTTGGCTTACAGTGCATCAAAAGTACATCTACAGGGACTGACCATTCGAGCGTTGCTAAGGAATTGACAAATAGCTGATGATAAATCAGTCTACAATCCTCTGTGCGGAAAAGTAATGCCAGCAACAGACTGATGAGGAAAATGTCTTCAAGTCATGTAAAGGCTCTTCAAAAGTAAGTGTAAAGTGTACCGGTAAGTGTAAAGGCCAAAATGTGACCTGTGACAGCAAAATGAATCGGAATGTGCCGGAAAGAAGACCCAAGATGACACCAGAGAACAATTACAGAAATGGACAAAGTCAAATTTCACAATGGGCAGACAATGCTGAAATCAACAAACCGTTGGTTCACCTTGGGTCGTCTTCTGTGCGCATTCCAACTCATTTTGCTGGCACGGTCACAAATGTTCAGATGAGGGCCCTCATCAACCTTGTAAATTGGAGAAAGGGAGATGGGGATCATGAATGGTGCGTACCATCACTCGTTTACCCCTATCTATTTTTGACACCATCCTTTAGTTTTTTTACAGTCTCATGTTTTTTTTCTAAGTGATATAGCCACTCATGCTACGTATCATTCCCTCATTCTAATCTACAACCATGTTCATTGCCTCAGTATCAGAAGTGGCTGCTGATAATAATCAAGACACACATGACTATTTCTATTCCAATGACTGCAAGCATATGCTCCCAATCTCTAGTCTAGATCCGCTGAGAAAACATTGAAACTTCAAACTATCGGGAGACAATCTACCCCATTTCTCCCATTCCCAAAACCATTACCCATTCGCCAGACTATGAAACCTGCCAGCTCATATCCATAAACCAGCCTACTCAGGCGCAGATCTTCACTGCTTCACTTGCTTATTTTTCCCCATTTCTAGCTTGTTGACTGAATTATATTGACATGATGTCATGAAATATTCAAACATGGTTTTCACTGGAAACTGAGGCTGTAATGTCTGCTGTTTCCATATGGCTAGCTTTAGAATGTGAACGTATGGTATGATATATCATGTTCAAAATATCATTGAGACAAGCTTATCGACAACATCTGCCTCCAAATACAACTGTATACCCAACATTACACTCAACATTGGAGGCTGCTGTTATTTCATTCTCAGGCCCAAACCTCATCTGCTGCTACAGACTGAATAAATTTGGCAAAGTTTCACTCTAGTCTCTTTATGTACCGGTATATGGCCAACACAAGAAGCAGTATTTTGTTTATTTCAATTTTGGCTATGGTGGAAACTGTTTCCAAGGAGTTCTGCCAAAGAAAATTCACAATGCACCAAAGACACCAGTACATCGTCATTAAGAAAGAAGAAATTACTCAAAATAAGATGTAAGAATTCTCATATTTATCATTAGCATCTCATCTGAAAGAGTTGATTGACAAGAGATTGTGCACGATCAATATGAAATGCTTTTAGAATTTTATTAAACCTCTTACACTATAGAGCTCCATTCATGCTGCATTCTTCAACATATAATCATAAGCCACTTTAACCAGGAGTAATTTCCTCTGGTGAAAACATGCTGTAAAGTGTGGGCATGTCGGCAGATTGGGCTTCCTGCATGGTGATTTCCCCCTTGTTTTGAGCATTATGCATTGTCATTGCTGGAACTTAGGACTATTTCAGAAGGTTGTCACTAGTCATCTGCAAGGAGTTCCTTAAGCAATATTGATATTGGAGAGCCCAACTCAGGGTCCTGGGTGTAACATAGTTGTCAGTTTTGCCGTCAGGGATCAGACCCAGTTAATTCATCACACACAGCCTACGTGAACATATGAACTCGCAAACCGATGGCTTCATTGATTACCCTTCCCCACAAGAAATAAGGCAGTGAGTGTTCCACGTGACAGTTCCTCGTGCGAGTTGGGTCCCAATGGGCAATTTACCAATGTTAATTTCTTTATGACTTACGCTGAGACCAATGACACAAACGACTCTCCATAGTTTTCCATGGTTGTGTTGTCGTGAAAGAAATCTCTCACGTGAAGCTGAAGCAGTGCCTTTGGTAAAGGGCCATAATAAGCAGTTGACATACTTTCCCATATTTTTCACGAACACAGTTCATAACTTTTTAAAACCTCCCGACGACTACAGCCTCTCTTTCTTCATGAATTTTCTCCTTATCACTTATTGATATCCCTATAGCACGCAAGATACTTTCTATCGTGTTTTACAGTAAGAGATCATGCATAATAAATAGAGCAATCAACCAAAGTAGTTGCTCAATTGAGTAGCATTTGGTTAAAATCATGAGTAAGGCTGTAATAAATTCTTTTGCTGATTTGTTCCATTATTTTGCTGAATTTCCCATTAAGCGGCTAGTCCAATGCGAAATGTGCTGCAATGGGTAACCCACTTAACTTTTTCTCCCAACACGGTTGTGTTGAAATCGGTTCAACTTGTACAAAAGATGTTGAAAACAGAGCAAAGCCATGGAAAATCGTTGCGCCACAACATTTTTGATGCTGTACAACAAGGATAAAACCACGCACAGCGCCGCCAAGTGATGGTTGTTTGCACGTTCCTCATCTGTGGGAACTGTGGATATAGTGCTCAATAGATGACTGACATGACATGACATTCAACATCTGCTGGCAACAATTTGCACAATGCAATGTACAGTTCAATTCGAGTGGCAGCTCATATTTCAGCCATGTACATTTTTTACAAACATAGTATTCATTGAATATTCATTCTAAAAATAAGTATCGACATGCCACCACCACTGCACACTGTACATGTGCATGTGTGAGTATTTGAATCGATACAGCCACATCGTTACATCGGGCAGACGACAACACTGAATTATACATACAGCAACGTTATCACCATAAACGATGATGCTTTTTATTCTGTAAACAAATATGTGGATGATCATCCGTCAAATAAATTAGATTTCTCAATTAGACATAACTGTTGCACTAATCTACCAAATGTGTTGGTGCATGTAAAATATGGCCATGTAGTTGTAGTTGGGTTGGAAAAACGAATGAAGAAGTTTACCAGAGATAGAACTTCACATCAGCATTAAGCATGAGGAGCATCAAAGTACAACATCCATCATCAGTCACATCTAGAGAGAGACGCCCCCCTGTAGACTTTTTAAAGTCTACATCTCATCCAGAAAAAGTCCCAAACTTTTGGTTTTGTTCTCTCAAGAGCTGTTGAAGGAGGTCACACAGAAAGAGAGAGGGGTGCAGCAAGCAGTAGATGTTTATGGAAGAATCAGAGTATCTGCATGTCACTTTCTCATTCTGTTTTAAGAGGGAGATTTGAGTGGGAGAGGAAAGGGGAGAGAAGAGGAATGTGGAGAGGGCATGGACCATACCATTCCTTCTGCACAACAGGAAGCCATTACGGAGCAAGTTCAAGGCACCAAATAAGTCAGAATGTCCAAGTCTTCGAACTTTTTTGTAGTTACAGTCAAGGCCAGCCAAAACTTGGAGGTTCTCAATAAAGCAGTCCACCATTAGACAGCAATGTCAAGCGTACAGGGTCACTGAAGTAGAACTTAGATGGTGCGACTGTTTAGATTTTTCTCCTATTGACATTCAAGGCCAACCAAACCTAATCTCCACAACTTATCTCTGCACAGCAGAGTGCATCCATTAGACAGCAAGTCTCAAGGGTTATGCCTTTGCATATCGGGTCACTAAATTTAGATTGGGGTTTTCTGCTGTCCACTGTCATGGCAAACCAAAGCTATTAATCATGGTGACCCTCAGCACAGCATGTCCTCCATTCGACTACCAGTTGCAAGGGCTTTGTCCAGGCTCACTAGAGTTAGATGGTCCTAATGGTGGGTTTTATTGGTGGCAGTCAAGGCCAACCAAAGCTGATCTCCACAACAAGCAGAGTGCACCATTAGACAGAAAGTCTCTGAGCCTCTCCCAGTCATTAGAATAGTAAATAATTGTCCTCAGCATCCACTGGTGAATCTAACGAGGTTCATCAGATGATTATCTGTGATTCATCGATATGTCTGCCGCTTCCTCCGTCAATGAACAAGACATTTCAACCAGACAGCTCTTCATTCGAAGGAAATTAAAATGAATTTCCCACAGGAGTGATAGAATATGACTTTTATATTTATTAGTCAATATGTGCATTCCATTTGGGTAACATGATTGCTGACATCATTCGCAGTGCATCAGCAACAAGATTCGGATGGGTAAGGGTTTGACATACAGCCTGCCGCACACTGGAGGTATCTGCTGAGCAAAAAGTCATTCGAGACCGTTTGCTCAGCAGATAGCTCGCGTGTGTGCGTATTTTTCGTATTTTGCGGCAGGCTTCACATAGGGTGGTAAAAATCTCCCTTGAGGTGGTTTATTCCACATCCACCACACCATGCTTTGTCAAGACGTGAAGATTCCAAGACTACCCAGAAATTTCCCCCAAGACTTTCTTTATAAAAGCAATAGAAATTCATAAGCCACAAGCAGGACAAAAACTCGCACTCATGAATTTTTGTCGTACATGAATCAATGTCTCAGCTACTGTGACTGAGAGGCTTGACTTAGAAAAGCAATTACACTTTCTGTCCATCAGCATTTAGAAATGTGGTTAATATATGCGTAATGCCAAAGGGTTACATGGCCCTTGTCGCAGTTACACGTGATGGCTTCATATACATGTCAATATTCGCCGCCTTCTGTCAATACATGTCCCTCAATGAAGGAAAAAGAAAAAAAACATTGATTTTCCGTCAGCAATTATGCAGCACTCTGCATGAGGAATATCGGATATTGAAATTGCACAAGCACGTGTAATACATGGACATTCCTTGCTGCTGGTGAAGTTGATACTTGACGCAGCGACAGAGCATGGAATATGCAGACTGTGTTTTTTCGAGAACATCAAGGACTCCATGCTTTCACTGTTAAGGCACGTACTGTAACATTCAAAAAGAGCCGACAGATGTTGCAACTATGGATAAAGGCCTGTGGAAACCATGTAGTTTTCCAGCTGTAGTGGAACTATAACTGGGCCTACACTGATCTGCCTAACTCTTTATACTCTTGCAGCATTAGAAAGGAAGGAGTGCTGTTTTCTCTACCCAACAGTGCGACAACAGGTGGACTGCCCCCATGTGACCATGCCAGGATTCATTGGCCCCTCTAAGGTCCACTTTAAGCATTTGTATTTTGCCATGCAAACAATAGCTAAAGGTAAACCTTAGAGTTAAGGGGCCGTATTCTAGAAGCTTCCTTAACTCTAAGGTCTACCTTTAGGTATTGTTTGCAGGGCAGAATACAAAAGCTTAAAGTGGACTTTAGAGTTAAGGAGGCTTCTAGAATACGGACCAAGGAAGATTCTAGAATACGGCCCATCGGGTCCAAAGTAGGCCGACCAGTCCTGCATGCGGCCAGCGGTGAAAATAAACTCTTGCACATTCAATGCATCCCAGTGTTTTGTATGGTACCATTCCTTACACAAAAGTCAGAAGATGGCGGTACCATCTATCTTCTGGTAGGGTGTGGGATGGTCTGACCAAATTTGTTGTTAGGTAGGCCAAAATGTATTTTTATGGACCAACCTCCCAGGCCACCAAGTCAGAAACTCAACTACACCGGCAGCACCATCCTACACTTTATAGTGGACTAGTGGACGGTGGCTTCACACCACGAAAAAGAGACAGCATCCCAAAGAGGCAATCTATTTTTCCTCCACCCACACGAAGAATCAGCATTTCCTCTCCTCTCTCTTCACTCAACATCACATCATCCAATACTGGAGAGACTTCCAAGGCTGGCTTACATGTTTTTGAGCTAGTAATGAGAGTTAATTGTTTTATCTCGCACTAGCAATCCCAATGCAGCAAGGCTGAAGTATCCACAAGTACAGCCAAAGATACCCAGCAAAACAATTTGCAGCATAGAATATTAATGTTACAGAAATTACTTTAGATATGATTCAGCCAAGCAGGAACACCTCCCTGAAAGAATCAAATAGCAAATGGGCATTTTCTGGTTCATAAGCTATTTGAAGAGTTTACGCATGTGGCTGAGGATAGGGCCAGTCCTCTTAATTGCAATGACCTTTCTTCCAACCTCTGTACAAACATGCATCATTATATATAAAATATTGAAATTGTGATACAAAGATATCCGTCAACAAGGCTTACTTACTATATGAGTTGGTGTTTCCCAGGCAGTCGGAATGAGATTTGTGATTTTGGTATTATCATTATTATAGCCAGGCATTTACCAACAATTACTATCACTGTGACCCTTGTTTCACCCTTGTCAATGGTTTTCATAAGTACTGATGCAATTTTGATATGCCCCTGCACCATTAGCACCAAAGAAAGCATAATTAATAAGTCACGACATCACATTTCAAGGTGCAATCAAATATACTAAACCTTTTCCCATGTTCTTCAACATCAGTGGAATATGAACCAAAGACAAATCCCCAGCCAAGGAAAACCTGATTTTGGTGATCTGGCCGTCCTGCAATATTGGTGCTTGTCTGTTGCATTCAGGACCAAGTTTTCTGGTGGTGGTTTTTTGTCCTCAGTGTATTTCCAGGCAATCCATATACCACATACTATTCGGTAATTAAATGTAACTATCTACTTTCTGGCAATAAATACCAGTATAATTCATCATCCTACAGAAAGTAAGTCAGTAGAAATACTAACTTTACTGCAAGATAAAACAATTATGATGATTTACAACAAAAGATGCCAGATATTACTGACCATGATATGATTATCAAAGAATAGCAATTACATGTAAACACAGAGTTAAAAAAAACATGATGGCAAAGAAGACATTAGGAACAAATAATATTTTGATGATGCAGGACCCAACCACGGACAAACCAAATGGAGACAAAATCACAACACTGCCATCTGTAAATAAGAGGAAGAACTACAGACGGGCAGAAACTGGAACCCACAATCTTGCTGAGGACTATTTATTGGGAAATGTATTTAGATTGGAAAATGCATGAGATAGGATGGGTCTGCAAGGTTCAGAAACTATAAAGGCATGCAGAATAAAAGAGGAAGTCAGAGGAACTTGAGCATGAAGGTGGTGTAGTGGTTCAGGTCTCCGTAGTGGTCAGAGGGTCCCAGGTTCGAATCCCACTGTGGCGTTAGACTTTGGGCAAGCCTATTTGCCTTACTGGCCTCTCTCCCCCCAGGCATGGGTACCGGTCGGAAATGCTCAGACTGTAGCGCTGAATGGGCAGCTCACCAAAGTTCTACTGAAAGGTTTCAGGATAGACCAGGTCAAAGTGTAAAGTCGTTGTTGACAAACTTTAATTTTCTTTCTAAAGTAGTTGGGACCTTCATCTACACCTTTATATAACTTTATGCTGGTCAGTTTTTAGCAAACAAACCAAGGAAAATTCTACGTGAATCAAAAAGATGCAATAGTGGAGCAAAAACATCACATTTAAACTGGAACTGAAGAAGTTGGGTGCATTTTTATCATAAAAGAGTCATAAAATAAATACATATTTCTAACAAATGAAATTCCATGCCACCATACAAGAAAATAAAATTTTCGACAGCAACCATGGGAAAAAATTAAAATATTCACACCAATAATCTGGATGCAGAGCTAAAAAAAGTAAAACACGCCACCACACATGAAAATCACCTTAGCATCTTACCTTTGTGATCGAGTTAATGGCCTAGTTATTAAAATACTTGGTGGCGTAGGAGCCAGTGGTGTGTCGGGTGACGTTGGACTAGATGGACTTTGCGTCCCACCGGTGTGATTGGCCATTTTTCGTGTTTCAGTTGGACTATAACTGTCTGAGAATGTTACCCTATGTTTTGCTGGCGCGATCTCCTGGCTGATGTAGGCAGGGGAGAAAGAAAAGAGAAAAAGACTGATTAATATTTAGTTAATTTTACAATATTCGACCATAATCAGAGAAGAATCCAAGCAATAATGGTAAGGAAGCAGTCCAGTAATGATTGCATCTCTCATGGGCAGCAGACGACACTGCAAGAAGGAGCATGCACCCCCCCCCCCCATTTAAGTACATTGTAACATGAATATGTACTCTCCTCTCCCAACCAATGACCAAGCAGACTGCTGTCTGTCCAATTACTTGGCAAAGCTTTTGCAGACAATACAGAAACTCATCAACAGTTACCAGTTACAGCTGTAAGAATTGGA
Source organism: Notospermus geniculatus (assembly GCA_002633025.1). Lineage (NCBI taxonomy): Eukaryota > Metazoa > Nemertea > Pilidiophora > Heteronemertea > Lineidae > Notospermus > Notospermus geniculatus. The sequence goes on from NMRB01001313.1 coordinate 88,179, forward strand.
TACTAAATCGACATTTTGAAGTCATTTGCAAATTTAATGAACAGATTAGTCAAAATCTCTTGTTAAATTCATGCACTAGTAATAACAAGCTGAAAGTAAGAAATGCTCAGAAAACAACTGGAAGAAAATTCAGAAGTGATACTTTTACTGGCGTAACTCCTGAGGGATGAATTCAGTTTCCCAGGTGCAAATTTTCAAGAGAGTGAAAAAAGATAAAGATTTCATATGCTTCCATTTCAGTAACCTTCACCAAAGGGTACATATAGGCATGTATCTATCAAATGGCGAGTGCAAGTTATCTTATGGAATTAAATCTCATTCTCCAACAAAGCAGAAGTATTCCCTTGTTATTCCATTAACCCGACCTTAATGAAGTGGCCTTGACCTAGTTTTGCTATGAGAGAGTGACCTTCACATTCACCTTGACCCAGTTAAACAACTTTGTACTAGTAAACAACAGCATCAAATATGAGAGGTCTATAATCCACATTGACCTTGAAGTGGGCAGCCAATTACAGTTATTCTGAAGAAAAAACTTGCCTCACAAACATGTGACACTAATATCTAACCAACCATGACCAGGCTAAGTAGGACAAAAACGAAACTTGCTGTCAGAGAAATATAACCTCACTGATAAAGGCTGCTAAAACAGATGGAAGGCAGAATGTGAGCAAATTGGAGAAGTACCAAGCTGACCAAAGGATCGTTGGAGATGCAATATCAAATTCCAACAGAAAAAGTTAGAAATTGATACCCATGCATCTCAGTCCTTTGAGAGATGCAAGCGACATCCCAAATCAATGATTGAAATCAATAGACATTCCACTTTTCATTTACACCATTTGAAAAGAAACGAACATGGAAGTATAGCTATCGATATTAATTGAGTCTCTGCCTTTTTAAAGCCAATTTCATCAAATAGGATTTAATGAAACGACTATTATCAAAGGAAATCAATGGATGTCGCTTAGCGATGGCTGAGAGGAAAGCGTTAGCGACAGTCAGGGTTGTTGACAATCAATAGAAAGATGAATAGATTGGCCTGAAGTCATTGGATACGGAAGGCTTGTTTTTCAAGAGATGGAGCTAGAAGTGAAGCACATTTTTGTCTGGCTGTGGTATGTGGAGGCGATGAGTTTGGACAAGGAATATGGAAGACAGTGACGGATCCAGGAGTTGCCGAACTGAGGAGCGAAGCCCTGGTGGGGCGTCTCCCCCGGAAAACTGCTTTGGTAAAAGTGCCGGAAATGCAATTTCCTGGCACCTGGGCAGACCAAATTGAACTTCCTTTTTACTGGAAAAATCAGGGGTCTGAAGGAACCACCACAGTATTGCTAAGGGGTATTGCTCGAGGATATATAGTTATGGGACACCTCCAGTTCTGCCCAGTCCCAGCAGTTTGGGAAGACTGGGAACATAAAAATGACCAAGTACATTCATGCATTACCATGACGACTGTGAACATGCTGAACTCTTTTACATGCCTTCCAAAATTTTTGCTGCCTGATGGCTGAAGAGGGGGGCGTGCACCGGGCACGCCCCCTTGGATCCTGCCACTGGAAGATACCGATGAGGTGAAGGCAATGTTGAATCGACAATGATGAATACAGATGTTGAACACATTACACAACAGCCAAAATAAACAACACGTCTGCAAATGATTTCTTCCAACCTCATCAATTCTGACGAAATTCTGCACTTGATCCTGATGGTGACAAGAACACGTCTGTACCAAGACCTGCGTCATGCAAACATTCCCAGCATCTGAATTTAGAGAGAAGGGTTACAACTCCTGCTTTCGAAATTGCCTTGGGGATATCACTGACGATGACCTTGACCCAGACAAGCTATATAGATGAAAGCCGGCAATCAATAGAGACGGTTCCCAAGGGAGACTGGTTACCATTCTCAACTACGACGGAGAAGCGTGTTATCAGTGGATGAACGTGTATGTACATTACATGTACGTACATGAACACTCCTGCCTTGTCACCACAGATACTCCTCGCTAAGAATGGAAGGCACAACATAGGCCAACGAAAATGAAAGCTGAGGCAGACCTGTGACATGCTCTGACATGTCTGAAACCATTTTCGAATGTTTTTAAAGGAAAATTCAGCATAATTTCCCCCATCATAAATCCTGTCAATTGAAGCCTACATATGCTGTTTTCACAATAGGCCTGCCGAGATAACTGTCAATACAGACACAAAAGGATCGACAGCCAGAAATTTCTTTTAAAAACAGATTTCCAAAATCACTGCCATCATGTGGTCACATCTGAGAGCCTCTTTAATTGTTGCAGCAGTGTACAGTTTTACAAGGCCTGACATACATGTACCAGTATAGCATGTTTTCATCTAAGTTCAGAATCAAGCATCACCCACCCAATGTCAAGAGACTTACCGTACACCTACTGAATCCACAATGATGTTGAAGTTCGATGACCACAACAATTGTACAACGTACTGCAGTGTAATTCATAAAGCCAGCTGTTTCACACAGAAATCGATCAAATCAGAAATTCTCACATAAACATATAGATTTAGTAACTCAGGTCATATAATGATTCAACAAAAGAGGAAAGCACTAGTGTGGTCACTAAAAATAGAAAGGGGCTGTTCATTTTTGTCAGTTGAGAAATCTGAGTTGTGATCCTTCAGAAAATGGAGAAAGCTATGAAGAGCGATTATTCTGTATATAGCACAACAAAATTCCTGCAATTTGCAAGTGCATAGCTTTTTCCATTTTCCCAAGGATCACAACTCAGATTCCTCAAGTGACGAAAATGAACAACACCTTTAATTGGCAGTAGATGCAACCACTTTAGCTGTCTTGTGTCTGAACAGTTACAGACCTTATTCAATGCCTTTGCATCCAACTGAGACCAGCCAGCTTCTGCACACTCACTAAGTTTTCCTCGAAGAATGGCACAATCATGCAAAGACCCAGCACACAACACCTCCAGGCAAGGAAAGAAAATTCCCATGCCGCAGCCACTCAAAGCAAATGCCTAATGGTGCAACAGCAGTTGCAAGATGATCCATCTGAAGATGTCTTGCCGGAATAACAGAAGCTTCTTTACCAAACAACCATTTCTAATCGTTGTCGGAAAGCCAGACAATTGTCATTCTAGACTTGCCGTGTTCGCCAGCTCTGGCATTTTTTGGGTAGTTTCATAGTGAAAGAGAAATCACCTTTTTATGCTTGGATAGATTGTGCCTTGTACTTACCATAAGATTTGTTATATCCAGGGATGAAACAACAGAGACGAGCTTAAATTGAATCAGACCTTATGCAACAATGTTGAGGTCCTGGTAAAATACAGGTGTGGCTGAATGCATCTGTCGCAAAACAGACTGTATAAATTCATGAAATAACTATGGTGGATAATGTTGACAATTTTATACATGCTAATGACCCAATACACAGTTATTGCATAGACAGCTTTACCCTGGTGTGACCTGGGATCCATCAGTTAGGCCTATAAATTCAACATATTTTTATAAATGTAGTGTTTGCACACCAGTGCAAGTCACCTCTGACCATCAAATGAACTGCTTATCCAACAGACAGGAGTTCTACATTCCTTAATTGCAATACTATTCAAGGCATCAACATTGCCAGCCCTTACCTTTACAGTGCTTGTTAACCTAATTTGAGGACAAACTGATGGTTCTCCAATGTTTACATCAGTGTTGGAGATGTTCCATATGACACCTGCTGCACAGAGATACGTATGCCTATACGTCCAGTACATCTAACAGTACAATACTATAGCCCTTCTTTTAGAACAAAGCTGCTCACTAGTTTTCAACAGAGAGAAGGCCAACAGAGATAGTTCAAGATATAGCCACTGAGACAAAAGCCATAGGCCTACACAAAAAGAACTTTTTATTACAAAGGATGCTCTAGTCTGAGACAGGGCTGAAGGGCTGCCTACCAATGTATCACAAGAAGGAGTTGTAACAGATGCCGATCAGAGGTGCTTTGATAAGAACAAGAAATATCCAGGGCCGGATCCAGGATTGACAGAAACGGGGTGGGGTAGCTCGATGGAGGTGACGTAGGTATGTGAGAAAAAAAATGGAATTGGTTGGATGTTGGATTTTTTTATGTCATAGGAAAGAGCCCTAAAAGACCTTTAAAATGAGCCATAGATCACCTCTCTGTGATAAATATTAAGGGAGATATGAGCATTCAAAGGACGCCAATTTGGGGCAGTGCACGTCATTGTTTTTGTATTACCAAGACAAAGGAAGACAAGTTGACTTCGTGACCCAAATTAGCATACAATCACTGTGAATAAAAATGCTATAACTTTCTTAATTCTCATCCAATCTGGATGAAATAAAGATGCCTGAGAAGCTCCTGCAATGGACAAGATGTATGTTGCTTAATATTTATATTTTGGGAAGGGGATTAATTAGATAATTAATTAGCAATTAATTAATAATTTTGATAATCGGAAGAAGTAAAAGAGCCATATTTTCCTTATTTTTCATCCTTT
>NMRB01001313.1:95615-106056 GCA_002633025.1 Notospermus geniculatus
TTACAATGTCAATATCCCGACAAGGACTGTAAGGGAAAGGGTTACTGAAACATCACATAGCAATGTACTTTAAGCAATCTGTGACTGTATCAATCTCTTCCATCAATGTAGCCGTAGCCACCTACATCCATCCATCACCATGGAGACAATACAAATTGAGTGGTGGCTTCTTCGGGGATTGCTCTGCAGAAGAACAGATAATCCGATGGTTTAAAGTTCGCCGATGCAGGAAATAAACTCGTGAAAAATAGGTGTTGAACTTGATTAGATGTGTCTCCCAGGTCCTCTTGTATTACAATACATGCCTTCAGCAATCAATGGGAAAATGTTTTTCAATACAGGTCAGGATGGAAGTCAGGGTATGAAGAACTTCCAAGCTTTGACACAGAAGTGAGCAAAGGCTTTTCTGACTGCAGATTGCTAGTAACAGTGTAGTGATGGAATAGACTTCTACATGTAGAAGCCACACCACACTTACCAAATGTTTGTTTTCTGGGCAAGTTTGGAAGGGTGAAGGAACCATCTGTCAGCAAAGGAAGGGATATTTCAATACCATTGGAGGGAAGTTGGGTCTTCTGCTGCCCTCTCCTGAACTATGACATTGAAGGACCAAATATCAAAGTTCAGGTCCATGATTATGAATAAATGAGTTTCGCCCGCCATCCTGCCAAAATTAGGTCATCACCATGGGAATTCTCTTCCAGAGTGACAGATTGGTTCGCCCATCCCCAGTGGGGGAAATCCCCACGACAATGACCTAATTTTGGCAAGATGGGTGCCAGTGAAATGCAACTTTTTTTGCCAAATAAAAAGAACAGTGATGAAGAGGGTTCAAATGGTGAGAAAGTTCCTAAGAGGATTTTGGTGTAAATGACTGGTTTGACCTGAACAAGTGAATTTTTGACATCAACAACAAGAATCTGTTAGAATAACTGAATCTTTTTTGAAGACATCAGGCATATGAGAATAATGTTTCTGGGCTCAGGTTGATGTCAGACAAACATTGATGGGATACCTAGACATCATTCATGAGAGAACTAGGCTAACGTCAGTTTATTTTTCCTGTTGTTTTGGTATGCAAATCAACACACCAGGAGTAAAAATAAAGCTTGCCAGACGGGATAATAGTCGGAGAAGGTTCCAGGTGTAGTAGTAATGGAATCTTTCACCTGAAGCCCATCTTTCATTCATAATTCCAGAAAGCGGTACCCCCATCTACTGAACCCCGACCGAACCAACAAACTTGGCCATCAACCAAACTTTGTGGCCCGCATCATCAGCATACAGGCCTTTTGGGACTTGTGCAAGGATAAGAATCATCTTTTATGAGTGCTTCTGCAAGGATCATTACCATCAGCTCAGGTGGTAAACCGCAAAGCTCTATTTGAGATATCGATGAGCTATGATTCAACCTGACCGTCTGACCAGGTGCTCCATAACCCGAGATTCACCCAGACATACGTACATGTATAAAAACTGATCTTCTAAAAAAAGCTGAGAAGAAGATTTCAATTGGTCAGGTTACCCATCCAAGAAGAGAAGGTATAGATTCCTCTGGCCTCTGAAGCAAAAAACATGTGGGAGTCAGATATTTCAAAATCACTTGTAAGGGATCAGAGTTTGGTTCTGGAGAAGTTTAGTCATCTCAGCATTTTCAAAGTACAGAGACAGGAAGCCAAAATGATTTTGGTTGGTATGAGACTTTGGCGCTTGGGCTTCCATAGCCTCATACAAAAGTATCTCTGACATGCCCTGAATGGATTTTTTAAAGTCAAATCTAAGGTCATAAAATCCAGACTGAATTGGCAGTGAGGGTCTTTTTCAACTCCAACTCTGTCTCACACAGCTTGCAAAATGTAAAGCAATAGTAGTATCTGTTGAAGAGGTCACTATTGGATGCTGTGCAAAGACGTGAAAATACGCATTGCCATCAAGATCAAGACGCTGTACATCAATACTCGGGCGGTACCAACGAATGGTGGCAATGATCTGAGAGTAAAGGTCATAAAATCCAGACTGAATTGGCAGTGAGGGTCTTTTTCAACTCCAACTCTGTCTCACAGCTTGCAAAATGTAAAGCATTGAAGAGGTCACTACTGGATGCTGTGCAAAGAAGTGAAAATATGCATTGCCATCAAGATCAAGACGTTGTACATCAATACTCAGGCGGTACCAACGAATGGTGGCAATGATCTGAGAGTAAAAACGACGACATCAGCTAGGGCTGATTGATGGGAGCTTCTCACGGATGTGCCAGACAAATCACTGATTTCTGATAGAGCCACAGATTATTCTGCTAGTTCAGCGAATGTCTTCACTTGATAGCATGCAATTCCAGGATCATGGACAGGAGGAGGATTGCCGTACATCACTTTGAAACGACCAGATGGGAATGGTGTGACTACTGTTGGAACTACAGTACATGTATCTGCGTGTTGTTCACAAAAAACCTGCATAATGTGCAAATAACCTGGAAAACCTGGAAAATTGGCAGCTATTGGGAGAGAAAAGTGTTTACATGCAGCAGGTGCACAGTTCAGATGTAATGTCCTCTCAGAACTCGGGATGGAAGGGCCAATGGCAAAATGTCAAATGCAACTGGCTTGAAACAACTGGAACGAAGAAAGTTTCACCAAGGAGTGTGCAACATTAACAACTTTCTTTGCATAGACACCGAAGGGGAAGTATTTGAGACAGTTCTACAAATGCCAGAGTTTGGAACAAGATGGTTTCTGAAGAACCTACAACCTTTGGTAACTCACTTGGTACCAAAATATCAAAGCAATGTGTTGATGGAGGAAACCTAGATGGGAATGCAATGGGACATAATTTACAATGCCTCAGACATGTGAATTTGCTATAGTTGACTGGTTGGACCCATGCCTATTGATGAAGCATGGTGAAAGGAAGGACAGGGAATCAGGAATGCCCAATCTGCAAGTATTCCAGAGGCTTTCAAAAAAAGGTCTCTATGACTGAGAAAACCCGACCTCACTTAGCACCCAAGCCAAGGACAGATGAAGAGGAATCTGAGAATTGGTGTTGGAGCCTAGATTGGAAAAGCTTGTACTTGTAGCCTGATGCAACACATTTTAATAGGTAATTTTAATGATGAAGGGAAAACAGGTATACATACCTTACACACTGTACTAACGTAACTGTGTATGAAGGATCCACGGTGATTGAAATAGAATTCTACTGAGTTCATTTAGAAGCCAACTCATCCATATTGATTTTTCAGGCTGTATACGCTGTGGAACCAATATACTGGGCCTAACGTGCCATATGGCACTGGATCTGTCTAGACCACACAATAACAAGAAAAGATATTCAAATCACATAACCTACTGAATTAAACCTGTCATGTAAAAATTAATGTGCAAAAACTTTATCCAATGCATTGTTATTTTCAGCTGCTGTGAGCTCTAAATTCAAATTGTTGTTATTCATATCCATTTCCTCAAAACAAGTCAAGCTCTATTCGTGTTGCAGATATGCACCTATGCTGCATCCATGCACCAATCATGCATTTTACATGCTGCATTTTGCCTAGGGGACTCAGTTGTCTCGTCTTAGGACAAGGTGGCTTTTGCATACACATACCACCGGTGGATTGGGTCTACAAAATATGGTGCAGGAATCGTACCCAAATCTTCAAAACGGTTGCAGGCTTGTCTTGTTTGTCACTTTCAGAATGGGTTTGATGCTCAAACTAGATTCACTAACAGTTTTTTTACAGCTTATGTCAATCAACAGGTAATCTTAATACAGGATTATATTTTAGACTCAGAACCAGTTTTTTCCATCTTAATTCAAATCCATTTCCAGAAATGGCAAAGCGTTCATCTCAGCATCAACGACAGCACTTCACCAGCATCATTTCAACACCTCCTTGTTGTTTTACTAATCACCATCATCCAACTCTCTGAACACCTATTAATGAAACACCATTTACAGAAGTTAGTCAGCCATGGTGTGAAAAATGGCTTGAAATAATGAAAAACATGAAACATGCAACAGAAGCTTGTATTGGAGATAGGAACACCACAAGATGTTTACCCTCAGATTGGGACATAGACAACAACATCGTATGCCATCAATGTTGACAAGCGTGTACAAAAGAATGTGGTATTGGTACTAAGAGATAAATCAAGGTCAATCGATCTCCTCAGAGCATTTACATGGATATCCATCAAAGCCTTCCGCTGGCAGAAAGATGCCATTTACTAAAAGCTCTGAATAAATTTATGTCAACATGGGTTCCAGAGGCCGGTCCACATTAGTCAATGATAGCATTGGTCATCAACATACTTTCAACAGGCTGGTGCTCAATGTTGGGATTTGTCGAAAGGTGTACATGGGCACAGTACACACTCTTGTCCTTCATTTACTTTGGGAACTAATCAATTCTTGTTGCATGAAGTTAGCATTGCCAGGGTCCAGCTTCTGTTGGTGACGGCTGGCATAGCTGACCACAGAGAAGGTTGTTGTTCATCTTCAAATCGAAGTCGGAACACTCATGCTTTGATAATGTTCGTGGTGATAGATCCCAGTGGAAAAACCAGTTCTTTGTGACCTTACAACTGCTACTTGGTGTATATCATAGCTTCCCCAGTCTGGGTTCTGTAAGCTGATAAGACCGGTTTCACTAATCTTTACAAAAATGGTCTCATGTCTAGTGACTAGACATAAGATATAAGACATAAAGAGCTGCACCAAAGGCAACCAATGCCAACCACTCAGAATTGATATCCCTTGCCCTGATTGTCAGCCTTCTACAGTATCTGCTGCTTCTCCCATCAGCAAAATGTTGAACAATGACAGAACCAAATCCTGATGACCATAAGCCATCTACTTATAGCATCATCGCCTACGATTCTAATTTTCCAAACGACATTACTCGCATTAGTTCTAAGCATCAACAAAGGATTTGTACAGAGGCAGAAGCCTTTGATGTCACCAGGTTACTCCAGACTCGGAGACCGTCACAAGAATCAATAGTCCAAGGTCGACAAGCGGTTAGTGGCCAGACACAGCCAACACCAGGAGATAACAAGACTATTCATGGGTATGGAACACCAAGGATATGAGGTGAGGGTGGAAAGGCAGGCATTAGAATTGATTGGGAGTGTATGACACTATAGGTCATCCTGTTATTTGGCCAAGTCAGACTGAAGAGCCATTTGATGATAGGGTTATATATAGAGTGAAAATAGGATCCTCTAGAATATCACCAGTGGTTTCAAAAAGCAAATGGGTGAGAAGGAAATTGATACTAAGCAGTCAGCCAAGATGACATCAGTCAGCATTAAACCCCATTGGCAAGACATGGCTTGAAATCAGTCGACAATGTAACTTGCTGAAAGAAAAAGGCAAATTGATGTCGGAATATGTTTGTGCTGATATGAAGTCAAACGAAAATTATGGATATAGGGCAAGTTTTACATTCATTGGCTTCATGGTAAAATATCCTGGCCACCTTAATTCGTAAGCAAAACAACTGCTCATCCATTCAAATCACAGAGACTTAATTATACAGACAGATTCACTTGCGTCTTACCACATTCCTCCAAGTAGCACTCATTGCAACAAGTAGACATACTTTTCACCATAACATACAAACTTTTATGGAGTTTTACGGAAGAAATTGTCATCACACAAAATACTTGAAAAAAATCGATAGCTTGTACATTTCTAAGCAATATATCTTGCCTCATATGTAGCAAGTTCAATTTACCTTTGAAAGATGTCTGGTTAATTTCCGTCGAGTGACTCTTGATGTATGATGTATCTTCTGCAGCAGAGATTCATTTTAATGGAAAACTGGTGCTTCTCATCTAAATCAACTTTTCTGTAATGTCTTATTCATTTTTCACTAAATTCGCAAAAATGTGAATACGTGTATCTTTCTTCAAATCAAATCAAAGCAGAACTTAAGAAAATGATTTTCTCATCAAGTAAATATATTGAAATCATTTTTGATTCCCAGGTTGCCAGTGTTTATGATATGGACGGTTTTTCTCCGATCTGCAGTTCCATTAGGGAGTGGTATCGGGAAAGAGGAAGGTTAAATATGAGTCGGGGAAGAGGGGCAATGTTCACTGAAATTACCAACCTCCAGAAGGTTGGCAACGACTAAGGCACCAGGAAGAAACAAGTGGCTTCCCCTTTTCGATTTCTCTGAACAACTATCAATATTTCATAATGCTGGCACAGGCCTCTGTATTAGAATTTTCAAGGGTCAAATGAGAAAGTTCTCAAGTTTCTATGAAAGTCGTATAAGAATCTGCAAAAGCAGGACTGGTTAGTAATGCTTGTTGGGAGTTGATTTACCATTCTCCCATGGCAACCACAAAAATAGACCATCGGGAATTTTATTTTTTTTCAACATTTTCAAAAAACCTGGGGGGCGGATCCGTAATCCAATAAATAAAAAAAGTGTGGCCTAACATACAAACTTTTATGGAGTTTTCAGGAAGAAATTGTCATCACACAAAATACTTGAAAAAAATCAATAGCTTGTACATTTCTAAGCAATATATCTTGCCTCATATGTAGCAAGTTCAATTTACCTTTGAAAGATGTCTGGTTAATTTCCGTCGAGTGACTCTTGATGTATGATGTATCTTCTGCAGCAGAGATTCATTTTTAATGGAAAACTGGTGCTTCTCATCTAAATCAACTTTTCTGTAATGTCTTATTCATTTTTCACTAAATTCGCAAAAACGTGAATACGTGTATCTTTCTTCAAATCAAATCAAAGCAGAACTTACGAAAATGATTTTCTCATCAAACAAATATTGAAATCATTTTTGATTCCCACGTTGCCAGTGTTTATGATATGGACGATTTTTCTCCGATCTGCAGTTCCATTAGGGGAGTGGTATTCTGGAAAGAGGAAGGTTAAATAGGAGTCGGGGAAGGGGGGCAATGTTCAATGAAATTACCAACCTCCAGAAGGTTGGCAACGTCTAAGGCACCAGGAAGAAACAAGTGGCTTCCCCTTTTCGATTTCTCTGAACAACTATCAATATTTCATAATGCTGGCACAGGCCTCTGTATTAGAATTTTCAAGGGTCAAATGAGAAAGTTCTCAAGCTTCTATGAAAGTCGTATAAGAATCTGCAAAAGCAGGACTGGTTAGTAATGCTTGTTGGGAGTTGATTTACCATTCTCCCATGGCAACCACAAAATCTTCACCAGGAATTAACTCAATAATGATGCAAACACTTGATTTCTCTTGACCAAATGACTAGGTGACCCTGAGAGCGACGTTTCACACATGGAAAGGAGGCTGATAATGTCTAAAGGAAGGAGCAAAGGCTTGAATTCTTCTCAATAGTTGCAAGGGTATGGATTTTTTAAAATCATTGCTGCCTCTGAGCTGTGGTTGCCTGCAAATATATCCAATAGTATACAAAGTTGTTCTGCATTAATGTACTGTGGAAGCCAGTCCCCAAGAACCGGCATTTCGCCCTGTTGATCATCACGACAGTAATGGCAGTTCTTCTTCTGCTAACTTTTTGTGGTTGTTTCATAAACAAGTCAAGTCGATTGGTATTTCAATTGCTTCTGCTTTAATTTCTACTGCAAATGCATTAGCCTGACTTGAACCTGAAGCGAACCTATCTACTAGATGTTATTCATGCCATACAAATGTGTTGCAGTGTAAACCCACATTAAGCTAGCAGTAATTCATATTTGATGAAAAGTAATAGCTTTGGGTACTGTAAACCGTGAAATTTTCGCGTGCGTTTTATTTTCGCGATTTTCGCGTTCAAGGGTCAAAACGCGAACATAAATCGCGCGAAAATTACTCTTCCAATTATTCTTTTGAAGCTGAAGGGTTCCAATCGCGAATATTTATTCTTCGCGAATTCGTAGATCACCAAAATCGCGAACATTTAGCGTCGCGAAAATATCACGGTTTACAGTAATCTGTTTAGATCAGCAGACATAAGAAAGCAATTTATCCCCACATGAGAAATAGAGAATTGAGAACTGAGAGCTGGCCCTACATGAGATATGGGCAATTCATCAAAAGCAGGAGAAAACCAGAGCTACTGATAAATCCAGCTTGGTCGAAGTATGCCCGAAAGTGCAGTATCACATGAAGAATGACTGGGAAACAAAACAATCAGAGGTGGCAAGTGCTTTTGTTACGCCTTTGCCAGTCAGACTAGACAGCCTATCCTACAGTATTGTGAGTTATAAGAACTGATTTTCTGTCAGAAATTGTTAAACTCCTGACTTCGATGTAAACAGGATAATCTCATTTTCCCCATCAAGAGCAAGCAAAAGAAAGAGAGAACTACGACACTTGATTGTCACACTAGTTTAGTAGAACAAGGAAACTGGGTGACCTTGGTGGTATCGATTTTGTAACATTTTAGAACCAAGGATGATATGCATTTAAGATTTATTGATGTGTTTCTTAGCAACAACATCCAGATGATGTACATGATTGATGCTGTTTTGAATGTGATCAGAATCTATAAACGGATGTTGGCAGTTTGAAATAATGACTGAAATAGTTTAAATAGTGTGAAAATCAACAGTGTTCAGCTAGTTTTATCTGCTTTGCCTGAGGTTTACTGAAGAAAAAATAACAGTTTGCCATTAGCAGGATGGAAATTATCTGTTAGTAAATCAATGCATTTACCTTCAGAAAAACAGCAGGATTTGGCAATTAAGCTAAGTAGCCTTGTACTTTTAGAGAGGAAGGGGAGGTATTTTCAATGCCTTGACTACGTGCCGGAGAATATGTCAGACATAGAAATGAAGCACATCTGGACTAGTCTCACCTACCATCAAGTTCTTTCTAGAGGTGACAGGGCTGGTGTGACAGTCTATTCTCTTGTACTGTAGGCGTATTGGATTATATTCAGAGAGTCAGCCCACAGCAAGGCCTGGTTGTATTTTATGAGTGGTAGGCTTACAGCTTGACTGACAGGCTTTGGATGGGTGGCCTGCGGGGGGTGGGGGTGGGGGATTAATCCAACTTGCATATTGGTCTCTGACCTCTCAGAAAGGAAGTAATGATGCTTGATGTCACCCAATAACAACAAATGACAGATTTATCTAAAGATATAACTATTCAGAGAACGGTACAGACATGACAGTTGCACTATTGCCTAGGACATAAGTATACAATCAATTTGAAAAGATCAAAAATGAAAAGACTGTAAAAGATCTGATACTAAAACACCAAAACATAACCAGCCTACCTCAGCAAAACGTAGCGATACTTCATTGACAGAGCCATTACACTGCATTAGAATCCACGAGGCTACCATCGCACTGCCGGCAACGAGGGGATTGATTAAGACACACATATATCGGCGTGACAGCATACCAGACTTTCATTTCCATGTGCATGGTCATGACACTAGAATTATTACAGAGTGCATATTCATATCACGAGCTGGTCAACTGTTCTACTTGCACAACATTCTCCATCAATTTCGTCCAGTGTCAGCATCCCATCGAGTGATGACGCAGTAGATAATGCATCGATACTATCCGAGATCAATCTGTATTCAACAACCAGTCCTATCGAAAGAAAACCAATTTCTGTGCCACGAGCACGACTAACTGAAATAGCCTGTTTGATGTAACAACACGAGCTCTGCAACAATTGGAACCGCAGAAACCACTACCGAATTTTCTCTTCTCAACATTTGAGCAGCCAAAAGCAGTTCCTTCAAAATCCAAGGGATTAATCCAACTTGCATATTGGTCTGTGACCTCTCAGAAAGGAAGTAATGGTATGCTTGATGTCACCCAATAACAACAAATGACAGATTTATCTAAAGATACAGCTATTCAGAGAACGTTACAGACATGACAGTTGCACTATTGCCTAGAACATAAGTATACAATCAATTTGAAGAGATCAAAAATGAAAAGACTGTAAAAGATCTGATGCTAAAACACCAAAACATAACCGGCCTACCTCAGCAAAACGTAGCGATACTTCATTGACAGAGCCATTACACTGCATTAGAATCCACGAGGCTACCATCGCACTGCCGGCAACGAGGGGATTGATTAAGACACACATATATCGGCGTGACAGCGTACCAGACTTTCATTTCCATGTGCATGGTCGTGACACTAGAATTATTACAGAGTGCATATTCATATCACGAGCTGGTCAACTGTTCTACTTGCACAACATTCTCCATCAATTTCGTCCAGTGTCAGCATCCCATCGAGTGATGACGCAGTAGATAATGCATCGATACTATCCGAGATCAATCTGTATTCAACAGCCAGTCCTATCGAAAGAAAACCAATTTCTGTGCCACGAGCACGACTAACTGAAATAGCCTGTTTGATGTAACAACGCGAGCTCTGCAACAATTGGAACCGCAGAAACCACTACCGAATTTTCTCTTCTCAACATTTGAGCAGCCAAAAGCAGTTCCTTCAAAATCCA
>NMRB01001313.1:121958-139107 GCA_002633025.1 Notospermus geniculatus
TATGATGAACCAGTAAAGAAAGTGACAGAGGGAAAACAAAGATCAGAAGCTACTGGTCCATTTTGTGAGGTCGATGATCCTGACAATTTCTAGAAACTTGATAAAACCATGTAGTACCACGGAAATGCAACACATCCCATTCCAAAGTGAAGAAAAGCCTGTAGTTTGAGTGAGGCGATCCAATTACCACACAAATACTAGAACCAGTCGCGAGTTGCAAATCCATGAGGGAAGGACCAACACTCACTGGTCATCAAATCACCATCTATCAAATAGGTCCACCATCCACAGAGTGATTGCATTTGACAGCCTGAAAGCAGTTATTTAGCGACCATAACGCCTCATGTCCCGACAGTTCCAATGGATATTGACCTTCCCATGTGCACACACACTAACAAGGCAGACATCCCTTCATCAATAACTGTCGCTTACAAAGGTACATGTTCCATTAGCACAATCATAACAGCATATACATATCGATGTGGTATCCACAAGTAGGTGTAAACTGTCCTCCTGAGGGCACTCAAACTGCCACTTCGGCTATCAGAGATGTCAGCTACTAGAACAGCACATGTGACACTCCAAGTACAGCTCAATCTTCCCTTGCCTAGCTGAACCTCAATGCATCACGGTGATCATTAGCAATTAAACTCAAAATCATTAAAGCGAGTCCTCTGTCCTGATGCCAATGATTGCTTAATAGCTAATCCCAGTTCATGTCGCCAGACAGAAGTAGCTCAGCTCCGGCAGTGTCAGCAGATTTTTTTGCTGTTTAATAGATGATTGGAGCGTTCCACAATCCTCACAGGGGGATCACCAATAAATCAGGTTGATTTAACTTGACATGAATGTTCGATGTAATGTCCTGTGGCATTTCATGCATGTTCCTCGTGCAGAAACTCGTTACTATCACATTAGGCACGACTCTGGAGCTGCAGCAGCAACCAATGTTAAGAATGCTGTACACATGGACCATTCATGTGTCCGCCATTCACTCAGGTTATAGAATGCTTGCACTGAAACACGTCGCATCCCAAGTTACTTGATTGAAATCTCCAGACGTCAACTATCCCAGATGGGAAAAGCAGAATGATGTTCTTCCTCTTCTTCTATTCATCCACTTGACCATCCATACACCCACACCAATCAAAAATGTCTACTCCAAAAGTCAAATCCTTCAGAGCAACAAATCACAGCCACGGCAACTTGAAACAGACAGAAACCACTCCATAGACTGTATCACTATCATAGTGTGTCTTCAGAAAATATACAGAGCAATCTCGACATCCTGAAATGATGTGCTAAGCATACTCTTCACTGACAGTTTAACATCCAACACCAGACACCTCATCTTATAGAGATTGTCAATTACATCAGCAAAACTCAGCCTGAGGTGTCAAATCCACAAAGTGAAGAGTGAATTAGGAGGCTCTGCTTAAGGATTGTTACAGCAACTGCCCGTCTGAAGTATCCTGAGACCAAAGTGATGACAATCTTGTGTTGTTGTTGCAGGGGTCAATATCTTTCAGAAGCTCATCAAGATATCCCGTCTGGTAATCAATCCCGTCTGGTCGGCAATCCGATGAACTCTCCACAAAGTTGCCTGATTAAGTGATCCAAGTCCTCGGCCCTGTCAGTCAGAGAATAAGCCTCCAGCTTCGAACAAGAGACGATGACTTTGAAATTTCATGTTGGTCATTGAACTACGGGTCGTTGATCACATCATGAGCTACA
This sequence comes from Notospermus geniculatus, assembly GCA_002633025.1. NCBI lineage: Eukaryota > Metazoa > Nemertea > Pilidiophora > Heteronemertea > Lineidae > Notospermus > Notospermus geniculatus. The sequence continues at coordinate 123,693 of NMRB01001313.1, forward strand.
GCAACAGTTCTCATCAATTATTTCTGACATGAAACCTGGTTACTGGGTTAGTAATCCCAATTCTCTGCACTACGCTAGTTGAAGCAGTAAGCATCCCGCAACGAGTAATGAGGAACTGCCGCCAATGAAGTGCAAAGAATCTCATTCAGTGTGTGGTAATTGCTAAAACAGAACGCTGCGTGCAGTTTCCTATTGATCTCACGTCCGTTCTATGACGAACACTAAACAAGGATAAGTTTACTACTGCCGAATCTTGATATGCACAGTCACACCATCCATGCATTACATCATGAATGTGTACATATGTGCAGGACGGTAGAGTGTTTGAAGTACTGTAAAGCAGGAAAATTTCGCGTGCAGGAAATTTTCGCGAATTTCGCGAGAGTGTATGAGTCGCGAAAATTTCCTGTCGCGAATATGAGTACACGCAAGTGATAAGTACGGTCCGTGAAAAAAAAATTAAAAAAAATGGCAGAGACTCGCGAAAATATCCTGCCGTGAATATGTCTATAATTCTTGATTCGCGAAAATTGCCAGCCGCGAAATTATCTTGCTTTACAGTAGTTGCGCCAGCAAGAGTAAAGGATCCATTATACATGCGTATAGATTTGGCGAGTCTCGGTGAAGTCAGCGGAATGATGATAGCTCTCTCCCTGAAGAGGTACATGTTCCACAATCATCATTCAGGCAAAGTGATCGCTAATCTACCTCTACTCTCAGCCTAAATGAACAATCTGCAAAAAATGTTCCGATGTGATCACAGGGTGGTGACCTTCTGAAGGGGAGGCAATGTACAAAGTACAACAGCATTCCTACTAGCCCAGCAAGCGGGACATGTCCTTTCTTTTAGCTCAGGTGGTAGCATTGGTTCGAATCCTGGTGTAGCTTTTCATTTCTTCACACATATGCCACACTAATCAATGTCCAGCACAAATCTTCACACATCCGACAGCATGCAGTCTAACTCTAAGAACACGTTTTGGCTAACGGCACCAACAAGACTTTTTCACTTCAGCACAGAAAGCCATCTCTTGAATTCGACAAGTTTTAACACTGCAACTTTTCCACAGCACAATGTCGAATTTTCCAACGTGGCCTTAACACAGCAGCTAATAATGATGTACTTGACATTCACTTGACTGAACTTTTTCCTTTATAATATACCAGCTATAAGAATGTTGTTTACCCAATAAAAACTAACAAATGAATGATTTTGCGAATATTAAGTATGGAGGAGGAAATCATGCACTTCTCTGTAACAGAATCCTGTAATGGGAAGTATCTTTCATCAGTGAATCAATTACATGTTAGCAACCTTGAGAAACTGAATGTACTGGATATACAATTCATCTGAAGGACTCTCTTCCATGAAATAACTATCTTCACCATGAATTCAGCTCATAATGACACGAATATGAATGTGGTTTTACACTTTCTTCAACGCAGATAGTAGTCTTTTAAAATCTCGAGCATCATATTTAGTCTGGTTTTCTTTTGGAGCTGAAACTCACTGGGAGGAAAAAATTACCAACTGCCAAAAACAGCTACAGCAAACACGAGAAAGATGTTTTACGACAGTTTGAGTGTTCATTCAATATGAATGGGAAGACAGAGAGGAGACAGTGTTCTGTACAAGATAATGGGTATGTCACAGATGATTATCTTCAATTACTATCCAACATGGCCATCATTGATCAGAACATTGACCGATTATAGCCATCCTCTTCCCGGAGTCCCAACTCGGTCTGGTTCTTGTTTCAAAAATGGAGACTACAGGGACCCACTAAAGAGTCAAGTAAACAGTTAGGATCTGCTGAAGGCAAACGACTGTCATGACATATATGTGACCGTCACAGCAAAAGCAGATGCATGTCGCTCATAAGCTGAGCCTCAATGAACTAAGATGACACCAGGAGAGAATAGAAGAAATAGATTGTTTCAGATTTCATAATAGACAAGACAGACAATATTGAAACTGACAAACATTTGGTCTCATCCCGCCAACCTGAAAGCGGCATGCGCCTGGTTTTGCTGTGATGGGTCACATACTCAACAGAAAGCACTGTAAAACAAGGGAGAAAGCCATAAAACAAGAAAGATTTTGAACTACTGAGGGGTTTTGTTGTTTCATAATTAGCCCAATACCACCACCATAGAAACTTCAAGAAGCACTGCCTAATAGGAGCAGTCAGCCGCGCATATTGCTAACAGATGGCAGCACAGTCTTAGCGGACCAAATGTACAGGAAATCTATTATGATCGCTGCTCAATCGATAATGACTGGGTCCGCTAGATGCATTGAATTGGGCCCTAGTGACACCTAGTGGTCAACTCGCTGACAGCTCCTATTGCAGCGGAGTTCTGTGCACAGCACACTTTAGGAACATTTTTTTACACAAACAGCACCAGCCTATCTATTCATGGAATCAGAGACAAGAAATCTCGACTGCCATCATGTATAACTGATGAAGGTGGTGAATGAAATTATTGAATCTTATGGTGCCAGTCCCATCCGTCAAATCGCAATCTCTTTCAGCACACTCAGGAAGCAAATGTTTACTCCAGAGTTAGGTTCATGAAAGGGTTTCAGCACAAGATTAGGTTGAAAGAAAATGCTACACTTCAGCCAGATGCAATCCCATACGAACGTGAAGGCAACGACCAAACTTGTGGACAGAGTAATCAGTGCCTTTGCACCTGGATCTGAGCTTCGTGGCTACCTAGAGGATGGTGGGACACAAGCACATAGCTTCATAAAGTGGCTATGACATTCTTTATAGGGAGCAGTCTGCCAGACTGAACTTTTCCAGGAGATGTCCACTCTCACAGATTTGAGTGAGGATCAAAACCCCAAAATACTTCGTTTTTCCACACAGATCTAATCAGAAGATTTATTTAACTCACGGAAAAAATGCAATAAAATGAAGCTAGTTTACAGACAGAGAGGGTGCAGGAAGATCATACGTCATTGTACGGTTGATTTCTCCTGTTAAGTATTTCTAGCCCATTCAATTAACATAATCTGATCATTTTCCCCACCATTTAACAACATGTATCATTAACGATGTCACCTCATCAGGTCACTCGGAAATTGGCCAACCTTTGATTCTGGCTACAAAAAAACATCTGAAAGGACCAGGATCAAGGATAGACCAATCCATGTCCATTGTAAAAACTGAAAAGTTCACTTGCATTATACAATCATGCACTTCCTTATTTAACTAATCAAGAGAATCAAATCTGCGTATCATCGTGTGATTATTAATTATCAATCTGATGTGCGTATGCCATCACTCATGGTAAGTCGATGTGGCTTGGCATATATCCTAACGTCACACAATCAGGGTTTGGATAGCCATGGATGAATCCACCCCCGCAGTTTAATTGACCATGCAGCAAATCTTACTTTCGAACTTAATCGATAAAATCCATGAAAATGAACGAGCGCAATATTCCATGTGTTGAGATACATGTGGATATACATGTAGTTGCACTTAATTAATACCAGAACTTGTACATTTGCGGAAGGGCCTGGGATCGAGAGGCCGTTGGACCTCAGTTCATTGATGTCTTCATATCCACTGATTTTTTGGAAGTTTCAAACAAACGTCAAATGATCACAACACTAACACAACACAACATATGGTGTACAGAGCTGTCATAGGCTACCCTACACATCCCAGGGTTTCTTTAACTTCAGATCCATAATATTGGAATCCAGCTCATTCACTTCTGGGATCTCCACTAGAAAGTGCCTGGGGTCGAAAATTTGCGAAATTTGGAGACGACTTTATGTTTACTATCATTTTGTGTGTCGTTTTTTTGTGCTCTATGTTACACATCCCAGCAGCAGACAATATGAAGATTTTCAGAATATTGTTTCTTGGAAGTTAACTTTTTAAGATCATCAGGGCAAACTTTTTTTTTGAAGATCATTAGGGCAAGGTGTCACATCACTACAACAGGCCAAATCGGCACAACCTTTGCCTAATCACGGCATTTCACTCAAACTGACCTGAGGACATGTACAACATCTTTATGGCAAAAAAGAAGCTTAGAAACTGCACACACTGCATCTCTGCTCTAGAATGGAAGAAACATGACAATTTCTTGTCATCTGCAACCATGCATGGATGGCTAAGAATCACTGGAGCAGCAACACATGATTGGAGATGTAATTACTATAAAGATTATTGATTTCATTCAATGATGATGGATGGGACATCTTTTACGCTCACAACAACAGTCAATCACAAGCGGTCAACTAATTCAGATAGAACCTGTAAACTATCTTGGACTTGGGTCAATAACTCTGACCTGGAATGAGTCCAATATTCAAAGATCATTGCGAGCTATTGGGGAAGCACCATATATATTCGTCAGCAATCACTGTCGAAATATATGACTGGAGGGTTGGAGCAACTGCTGGGTATCATATTGGCCTGCTGATGCAACCTAGGAACGATGTGATGAGTATTGTGCCAAACAGTGACCTAGGTCTTAGCTGCTCTACACCCACCAAAGACCAAAGCGATTCGTCAAATAACAAAGGCATTAGGGCACTAACAAACCAAAGGTTTATACAGACATATGGATGGACAGATGGACTGGCGCATGACAGACCACCACTCAATGACCCCCAACCACAGCATAGGCCCTGCTGGGCCTCGCAGCCAAGTGGGCTAAAAAATTGGTCAAGACAGAATAATATCATAATTAATCTGGAATTGATTGATGAATATTCTAGAAATAAATGCAACTACATATGTTTGTAAATGACTTGATCGATGAGCGAGTTTACTTGCACAAGTAAGCATATTCAGATTCAAATTCAGCAGGTCATTATTAACGTATGAAGTGTAGAACTTGTTTCTTTTTTATTTTGATGCATCGTAGAATATTTATGCAATGTTCTTTTGAAATAAAACTACTTCCACCAGCAGCTCTTTTTTTGCTGTGATAATGCCAGCAAACTTATCCGTTCATATGCAACTATTGGGGAGCCCATTGCTTATCTCCCCACTTGCGAAAGGAAGTAATGATGACATGGTTATTTTTCATGTGTCTTTCACATAATCGACCCCTGGGGGAAAGAGGCTGAGTTGGATCGAAATACATAGGGTCTGGTGACTTCCACTCAATAGGCAAGTGGTAAGGGAGAGTATTCTGCCGGGATGCTCAGGAACTACACCATACAAATCAATTAGGGGGGCACTTATTGGCAGTATGGTAAGCCGATTCTCTGGGTGCATATACCGTTCCAGGTGCCACAAACTAGATAGAAGTGTAGGTGTTGCTGACTTGACAGAACACTAATCATGTCTCATGCACCACTCACTGTTCTAGGCATCCTGAGAATATCAGGGGTTCTCAGCGCTCGCTCCCTTCGTCACCGTGCACAGTCACCGAGTAAGCTGGCACAACATGAAGCAACTAAGACGAATAACCACTTTTTTCTAAATACTACTGATCCCATAACATTTTTGAGAATCAGACAGCAACACTCATCTGAGATACATGTATACATTAGCAAGAGACCAGCATCCTACGCATTGTCCACCTATTCATGTATTCGTACATCAGCACCCAAGATTGAGGGAAGCAATATCAGTAAATTTGCATAAAATGAATAAATCTGGGGTGCTCAAAGGCACATGTGATTTTGTCCAATAACAATCTCCCTTTGAGAAAAGCTCATTGTTGAGACACCAAGGCCATGGAGCCCATGGCAATATAGCAACAGAAATTCATGCCCCATCATTCTCATCCCTCGTTTCAATCATGATACAGTCAGAATTCATTGTCATCCATCATTTTTGTGCCTTTTTTGGATCTGGTAGTCTGATTAATGACAGACTGTATTCACTCAACATACACAGAGTACATTCAAACCTTCCTTCAAATGAAGATGCCTACAGTATCCCAAGTGTTCGATCAACAGTATGGTCTATCAGTTTTTCATGAGAACAACGGCCCACTTGAGACTGAAACCATCTCAAGTCGTTGCTGATGAGAGAAGATATCTTTAACACTTCTCTCACAGTAGCTAGTCCAATATTGGAAATAAATCTGAGTCAAAGCTCACGAGTTGTTAGCATGCATTTTAAGCCGTGCTGGATTCAATTCAGGAAGTGCTTACGTTTGCCGACATTAGTGCAGTGATGTTCTATGCTCTATCTGAATACATTAGAGCTGACTGGAGTTTTTTCAATGTGTTCTGAAAACTGGTGGTCTTGATCCTCTGAAGTTAACGGAGCAGGCAAGCACTTTGGGGACCTTCACAAGGAACGAAACCTCTACCTGCATTCTCTTAACACATTCCCCGCCATTGACGAGATTTTTCGTCAATTGCTTCAGGACGGTTCCCCGCCATTGACGAGAATTTCCGGCAATTGTAGTTACAGCCACCAACCGATAGATGGACCCAGTGGCGATCTTGTCTCACTGTGCTTTCGCCGATCTCATTGAACACGGCCTTGAAATAGGTGGAGGTTTGTTTGTATTGTAGTGTGGTTTAAACCAACATGGCGGTGCTCGGGAGACGTTTTCTCCATTTTTTGCGAAAAAACGTGTGTATTTGTGAAATTAGAAAGTTTTCTAAAGCTTGTGGAAAGAAAGTGGTTGGACTTAGAACAAAATGGTTTGTGGTATCAGAAACAACGAGCTATGATCTTTCTATTGACATGTTCTTTGTTCCCATATCTCAAGTGATACATTTTTTTGAGAAATTTGAAATTTGATAAAAATCGCTAAAATGCTGGCGCTGGCTAGTTACTTTTTAAAAAAATGCTGGCGGGGAATGTGTTAACACTTTGAAAATACTGCAAAAATTTAATACAGAGGGGCTTTCATCATAAACGGCACCTTGACTCAGTAGAGATGGTATGGAACATTTTATACAAAGAGGTATAAGTGTGATAGGGTTTCTAAGAGTAAGGTGAAAAGGACAATGGCCTGTGAAGATTTTGGGATAAAGATAAACAAAAACATTTGTTGGAGGAGGCATTTACTATTTACTGTTGACTCTATGGTAATACAGATGGTGATGAAAAATCAAGACAAATGGTTGCCATGATCTAAAAAGAAGACAATCAAACTTACCTGGTCATATTTTGAGTTAGTTCTCAATAAAATGACATTTTTTGGGAGAGTCAATTTCAAAATATTCCACAAATTTAGAAACCCATCATCTTCCAAGTCAAGTGCAAGCAGTGCTGGAAAACCTTCACTTACTGTAGAAGTTTTATATCATACTATTCTGCAAACACAGTACAATAAGCTAAGAAGCCACGACTTCTACCAGTACACGTGGAGCAGGTCCAAGAACGAAATGTGTAGCTACAAGCTAACAAGCCAAGACTTCTACTAGCACACGTGGAGTGGCTCCAAGAAAACAAAGTGTGTGGCTACATGAGGAATGGTGTTAACCACGTGGATGGCAATTATCCAGGATATCTGCCATTCATTCACCAACAGCAACAACAGGTAGAAACTCATCGAAGTGGGAGAGGCCAGACAACTCAACCTTCTCCTCATTCCTCAAGTCAAAAGCTTTAATTGCTGATGCACCATTCCAAACATTTGTGTTTACCACATCTTTACCTAATAACATGTAGAAAGCTGTACACGGAAATTATTTCTGAAAGCCTTTGCCTATCTCCCTTTAATCATTAATACAACTGATGATATGCAGTGCATATCAGAGGGTGGAATCCCATGTATTCGTTAATGACCAACACTCAACTGATCTTATAATTGCACAAATGAAAACCACCTTACAAGAAACGTGGTGATGCTTAATAGAATTCACTTTCTACCTGTGACTGAACAAAATCACTGAAAGAATCCTGCAGTTTCCCCAAGGTCTGTGAGGTGGTTATACAGGGTGGTCCAAAAAAAACGGACAAGCATACTTCCACTACCCAGTGCCCAAAACTACTGATGGCACTGGATGGAGAATCTTTCTAGAAGAATGAAGACACCAAGATATCGCGATTCGGTCCAGTGGTTCGAGCTGCAGACACTATTTTGTAAACCAAGGTCGAGGCCCTTGGTGAATTGTTCCATACAGAACAATCAAGAGCATACACAACAGCGTAGCCCTGTAACTGACAAAAAGATTATCCTGTGGAAAGGTCAAGCAAAAAATGAAGTACAGGTACATGTAGAACATGAAAATCAAACTTGAGCATTGTTGCATAACAACTATCCCCTTTATCAGTCATGCTGAATTCGCGGTTCACCGGTAAGTTAGTTATTAAGGACCACTGACTTTGCTTCACAAAAATGGCTCTGGAGATAAAACTACTGGACCGAATCGAGATATCTTGGTCTTATTTCTCTTCTAGAAAGATTCTCTATCCACTCATACCAGTAGTTTGGGACTGAGGGTGGTGGAAGTATGCCTGTCCGTTTTTTTTGGACCACCCTGTATTGCATCTTAAAAGATACTTCGTGTTAGTAATAATAACTGTGATGGTCATGGTAATTTATTATCAAAGCATCACTTCACTTCCCATCTAGATGCTACTTCGTAGTTTGGTCATCCTTCCTTTACTTTAAAGTTGACCTTGGAGCTGGATGTGATGCTGCTGGTTTCAGTTCCTTGCATCACTTTTGGTATCCATTGGCTGACATCTTTCTCTTCAAGTGTGGCCAGCAATCTGAACCCTGCAATTTCATAATGTTCAAAATGATGAGATTTTTACAGTCTAAAGAACATCTGATATAAAATATCTTCTAGGGTCTCAACTGCTAATGGACTGAGAAATGTTCGCACATGTGTCGGGCCTTTTTCGCTACAGAGCAATTTTTATCACATTCCCATTAACAATTATTCACGGAATGAACATCGCATGCAACTTCAGTGTTGAGGTGAAGTGCTCTATACATCAGCCTCGTTAGTCAGTTTATTCTTGAAGCATATTATCCTTAGAGACTTATTCTTGAGCACTTGCCTACTTGCCCCGCTGGCAGAAATGGATTCTGACAGCATCCTAAGTACAATATATTACAGGAAGGCAGGTATGCCAATGTTTTTAAGTGGTTTGTTGCTGTTGCTATCAAGAAAGATGTAACCTAAGATCAGAAACTGACAGGTGGAACTCACCCATACATAAACCTGTTCAAATTAAAAAAGACAATTTTTATGAATACAAATCAACATCTGCTACCATACAGATAGAAAAGTGCTAAATCCTTCCTGCTATTGATGGACAACACACACCATACTTTCCTATGCCACAAGTCCTAAGCAAGCTTCCAATACATTACCACAGTGGCATTGCAATTGCCATCAATCTACCGGTACTCTCCCCATGTCAAGTAATCATGCCTCCTTTACGTAATATCACCAGTAGATCAGCTTGCTTGTCAAGAATGTACAAGGCAACATTCTCGTTTTTTTACAAACAATGCAAGAGAAGTGTCAATTTATCATGGCAGTAGAAATAAAATTTTAATTGAAATATCATGCCAAGACTGATGGGAGTCCCCGAATGATAATGAAAAGATCCAAGCAAAAAATTCACTATAAGTGTCCAACCACTGTCAGAATGCGGCAGTAAGAAATAGTTATGAAGGAGTGAATGGAAATCCCTGAAAAGAAAAGCAGGTCGCCCTTCTTCATCACTTTAGCAGATGACTGCCAGTAAATATTTCTTACTGCCGCATTCTGACAAAGTGATGATATCGGTATCTAATACATAAGTTAGAAGAACCTCTCCATTTTATGACACCTTTGGGACTGACAAATGCTGTCCTTAATTGGGAAATGTCCTCGTTAAAGAGGTTAGAATGAAAAATCTAATATTTGTTGTCCATGCAGAGGTTTCCGCTGAGGGAGGTGCCAACGGAAAGGCACTCGTTATTTTTTCATACGACTTAAAATCTCTCTATACATGTATGTTGATTTTGATCCTAGGGACAGGATTTGTCTCATATTTGCATAGTCTTCTTTGCAACTGAACAAGAACAAGAAACACTTTTGACTGGACGCCCCACACTCCTTCACGCTAATAACTAAAACACTCGATTCCTGAGAAAGAAGTATCAATTAGTTGCATTAATTGTTAGCAGATGGCACCACTAACTTTGTCGAAGCTCGAAGATAATCACATGGGAACATCCATCAGAAACGCTATCTTTTTCAAGCGGCAAGATGCCAACCACTTTTAACTCAACTTCAAAATGAAGAAGACATTTTAGAGAAACATGTATGAGAACAAAATGGTACAGAAAACAGAGATAGATAGGATGCAGTCGGACCTTTTTCATTTCTTTCCATTTTGAATACTGCCGTCAGGTGCATGCAATGACAATTATGTGAATTTTTATTTCAACTCGGTGTAGATCAATAATGTCAAATGTAAATATAAAAGAATTTCTCAATAATCTTGTGGTTCAGATAAAAAGGATGAGAGGGTTTACATGGGGGCAAATTCTCGTTTCCCAGGAAACCAATTGAGTGTGATGTGAAGGAGGCATCTCGACACCACCAGCAACCACTCGACGCAACGCGATTGCCATGACAATGTGACCTTCGTATGACACGAGCAGGAAGACACAGACATGGAAGATGACACCATAAGATGAGATGGTAACAAAAGATGCAGACGATGGATTTGTCTGGGTGGAAACGTAATATCATAAATAAAAATATATCGAATTGAATTGGAAAACCGTTTTATCGGCACAGTATTGCCTTAAATCCAATTCTAATTCAGACACTAGGAGCAAGGACTGTATCCACTACATTTCTTTTCAAGACATTGGATCAAACCTGTTAAAGGGACTCTACAGTCAGCTGGCTATTAGTCACTGTAATGAGTACATCAAAATGCCTGTGAGGAGGCCATGAGGAAAAAGTTGACTCCCTCTGAATAATAGTGATGAAGAACCTACATTTACATGTAGTTCTTTTTGGCAAGAGCCACCTGCCTGACAACTCTTTTTTTTGGTGAATGTCAAGATTTCGACCTATGATCATGCTAAGATCTATCTTCATAACAGGTAGCCAATCATCTGAGATAACCAGCACCTGACCTTTGAGTTGCATGTACTGTCGGTGTCAGCAGGTGAGACGAAAAGAGGAGATGCTCCCCATGCAGAACGGAAGCCAAGAAGACCCTGACATGCCTGATCAGGGAATGCAGTTCCGTTTCGAGAAGCATCAGAAGATGCAGTTCCGCTCCGCACAAGCATCTCCAGGGGTTACCTTTGAGTCACAGGCGGAAGACAAAAAACAATAAGCAGGAATAAAAGGGTCCATCCATTTAAAGGGATTCTATCACCAAAAGGGAAGGGAACTGCTGTTGACTTACCACCATGAGAGAAAGGGGCTAAGTGCTGGATTTTCAATTTCATTTCTTACTTTACACAATTCTCTCTACCATCAACCACTCATATTTTGGGGCAAAACGCTCTAGTCAAAACAATACCATCAAATTCAAAATCAGCCAAATCGAACCTTGGCAACAAAGGCATTTCCAAATGGCAAGTCAATTCTTGGCCATTTTTCAAACAATATCTGGACATGTACAGTCCTACTTTCATCTCCATCAGTTTATTAAAAGAGTTAACTTCCGATTACCAACCTGTTCTTCTATAGTTCAGTGCTTTCATACATGTTGTAATTATTTTTTATCTATTCATATCAATTTCCGAAAGCTGTGACTACCCATTCGATTCAGCCAGACGCGCATCAGTCTATATTAATCTGGAAGATTTTACAATTAACTACAAAGTGACGTTTGATCGAGACCACTAATCCAACATCAAAGAATATTGTAAGCAAAGGATTGACAAACAGAAGAGAGATCAATATGTTCCATGTTGGTCATGGGAAGCGATGTTGAATGACCCTCAGGATATTGAGATGGATGCAGAAATCCGACCTCCACAGGGATCAACTTGTCCATTTTACTGCCTGGAGGGCTGCTGACACTGGAGTGACAGGGATGAGGAAGTCATCAAAAGGTCAATCAGTAGCTTTGCCGTTTACAATAGTGAGGTTTCGCAAGTGCCCGCTTAGGCCCTACGATGACGTTTATCTATTTTGTGGGTACACCCAAACAACAGATAAACGTCATCGTAGGGCCTAACCGCGGGCGCTTGCGAAACCTCACTAATATGGAGCTACTGACCACTTCACAGCAGTTCACGTTGTCATTCAAGAAACCTCCTGGTGATGATAGAGGGGTTCTGATCCATTCAACCAGGTTGAGACTAGGCCTACACGAAAAGTTGACTGACTCCATCACAGTGCCATTGCAAGGCATCATTTTTTAATAATTACGCTGACAACACCCTACAGTCTGAAATTAGCANGGGCTCAAGTGAAATGATATCTCCCTAGGTCAATACGTACATTTCGTTATTTCGTTGTCATTTCGTTATTTCGTTAAGTATCATAAGCCGTCATCAAGAGGTCACATCAGAAGCTTTGCCATCTACAATGTGGAGCTAATGTGACCACACTTCACTTCACAGCAGTTCATGTTGTCATTCAAGAAACCTTCTGGGGATGCTAGGGGTTCTGATCCATTTAGCCAGGTTGAGATAGGCCTACACGGAAAGTTGACTGACTCCATCACAGTGCCATAGCAGTACAAGGCATCATTTTTTAATAATTACGCCGACAACACCCTACAGTCTGAAAAGCAAACTGGTCAGTCTCACTGATGGGACCACAGCAGATGTTCTGAATGGGATTTAGCACTAGCAGCTGCTGCACCAAATGAACAACCAACATAGAAATCCCATCAACCCACTCAACAGACTTCATGTTTTAAAATATTCAGGATGTTTGTAAACGAATGGCCCTGGAATGGCTGGAACTATACTGGATGAATACTTCGGCTATTAGTATCATGATTGGCCAAGTAAAAATAAAGCAGTGGATTTTAGTGACCATTCTGCATGAGAAGGCCATGATAATGAACTGTCACAAGGGAAATGAAAGCTGAATGAGACAGGCTTCTCATCCAATCTACTGTTCTTCTGTAATGGCAAGGATCAAGGTGTCCACTCGCTGCCAAACCGTAATTGCTTTAGCGAAGAGATTGAACTCAGCGGAGTGACCCAAATGTCATTCATTGGCAAAAAAGCTTTGATTAAGTCAAGGAGCTTCATTCTTCTTCTGACCGAAAATGAAAAGTATTGGTAAAATAAAGATATTTTTAAGTACTTCCTTTGAAAACTTTACAGATCCATAATTGGAATCCAGCTGACATCCACTTCTGGGATCTCTACTAGAAAGTGCCTGAGGAAGACCCCGGGGTCGAAAATTGGCGAAATTCGGAGACAACTTTATGTTTACTAAGAGACACGGACATTGGCACATCTGGATATCATTTAGCACTTAGCTACTAAGATGGGCTTATGTGTAAATTTCACTTGGGGAAAGTTTGGTTCCCCAATCCTCATTTTGCTGAGGTTTTGGCAAAGATTTTTGAGCCTGGACGATGTGATGTAACTGTGCAAAGTTGTGATTCAGGACTGGATGACACAAAATGCATCTCAGACTGCTTAATCACCAGCCACATTTGAAGATCATCAGCTTGAAATCTGAATGCGAAGGGTTAAGACATCAATAAATATCTTCCATGCATGCGAGCATCAAAGTGCTATTACAGGTGCTGATGCGCATTGCATTCATTCCAACGCTTTTTCAAGTATTCGGAATAAAAAAATTTGGCAGCGTAGATTTCAACAAGTGTGTAATCAATGCAAAGGTTCCATATATTGATTGATGCATGTACATACTTTTGATACATTCATGTACATGCAGAGCTTGAAGATTGGTTTTCATTGCTAAAACACATTAGCCCTGTTCGCAATTAACAAAGGAATGCCCGAGGCTGTTTCAGTAGTCAAGCAGTGCACCCACATAGAAAACATCAATAAATTGAAAAGAGTCTTAAGTATTCGTCACATTATGTAATGTATTTTTCAGGGGCTGTCACTCCATCTAAAGTTAAACTGCAGTAGGCCTATGTCAGAACAGGGTTCCTGCAGCTCTGTATCAATAAAATTTAATGACCTTTTTAAGACTTCTTATTGGAAAATTAATACCAGTATGTGGTTCGGCGATGGGCTAGTCGCCTGCAAAAACAAGTCCCAGAGAAAAATAACCAAGTTTTAAAAATTCAAACACTCTGAAAATGAAATTTAAGACTTTTTTAACACCTCAAGTGCAGAAGTGTGAAATTACAGACCTTTTCAAGGCGTTGAAAATGATTTTTCATATTCAAGACTTTTCAAGGATGCACGGGAACCCTGCAGAAACACAAGCATTTCAACCAGAATCTTCCAATTTGATGTCGGATGACCACTTCATTATACAACGACGACAAGAGACAGGAGTACTGAATGACTTCCCCAAGGTCATTAGTAGTAGCGTAGTGTCCGCTCCGGAAACTGGGCAGACAATGGCATGACTCATCCTCCCTGTGGCCCTTGGTCCAGCTGGTTTGGAGTCCTTAATACAAAATTAAGTTTGATTTAATGACGGTTGGCTAATTGATGTCGCGTGGCATGGACCAGACAGGCACCATGTCTGCAAGTGAACCTGGCAAATTCCCACCACGAGTATTGTTGATGGAGAATTTGTCAAGGGAGTGTGAGGGTAGTGGTGGTGCACTTAGGAGAGAGTGAGATTGGTGATGACCTGGCAATTGAAGTGCGGATAATGATTATAGAATCTGAATCATGAAGTTGGTTTCTCATTTTCATATTCAGCACCTGCCAGTTTCACCACGTGGGCATGTCAGTATTCTTTGAATTGTCTGAGCACGAGAAATTCAATTTGACACTAACACACGCCTTATTCAGTAACAGTGACCAGTACAACCATCCATGGATCTGCAGAACCAACTGTGGGTAGGAACAAGAGGCCCATGGGCCTTGCGCTCAGCTGACTATGACCTGCCAAAACAAGAGGCTGAAAGAGGGGAAACGAGATACAAGTAAGAATAGTACGTGTGCCTTTCTAATGGTTAGCAAGCAAAGCGCTCCTCGGAAACCAGTTCAGTGGAAAGGGGTTAATATCACTTGGTGAATCGAAAAAAGATATCTTATCAGACCACTTGGGTACGAAGGGGTTAATATTTCTTGGTGAATCGAGGTAGATGTCGTATTACACCCATTGGGTGGGAAGGGGTTAATATCATTTCATCACTCGAAAAAGATATCAGACCACTTGGGTAGAAAGGGGTTAATATCACTTATTGAATCGAGATAGGTATAGTATTACACCCATTGGGTGGGAAGGGGTTAATATCACTCTGTGAATCGAAAATCTTATCAGACCGTGACTTATCAGACCACTTGGGTAGGAAGGGGTTAATATTGCTTGGTGAATCGAGATAGATATCGTATTGGGTGAGAAGGGGTTAATATCACTTCATGAATCGAA
>NMRB01001313.1:154371-166787 GCA_002633025.1 Notospermus geniculatus
CCCTTTTACACGGCATAAAGTGATAAAACCAAGCGAGAAGGAACAATTAGCTATCTATTGGCGCTAGTGACAAGGTGCTGTTTGCTTCCTGAGTGGAGTGGTACTGGCTCATTTCTTCGAATCGGCATCATATCGCCAAGAAGTTTAATTTTTTTTATTTCCTGCTAAACCACAGACAAAAACCATTTGTGTCAGAACCGATTCTGTCCAGGCCGTGGCTTAGCCATCCTCACTAGAGACAATGTTGAACTTTCAAGGACAGCAAACAACAGTGAATGGCAGACGGCGTCAGGGGCATAGCTAGCTTTTATGGCCTGGGGCAAAGTTAATTGATCTGGGAGGCGGGGCTGGGGGGTCCTCCCCAGAACAAAATTAAAAATCTAGATCCTCTCAGATGCATTTTTTCCCATCTGACACCACAACATCTTTGACTTGAAGAAGATGAATGACCTTTTTAGAGGAAAATATTGTTTTGTCCTTTTTACTCTGTGAAATCCCTACTCCCCGCTTGCTACGCCCCTGGGGATCACCAGATCAATTACTTGAGCTGGGAACCATGCCCTTGCTCACCTGCCTGAAAGGGGTCAAACCCAGTGGTACATGGCATAGGCCTACATCAAGGGCATAGCTAGTGGGTGGTAGTGATGGTGGTGGTGTGCCCCCCCCCCCATCAAAAAGGGACAAAATATTTTTTCCTCAAAAAGGTCATTTTCCCTCTTCGAGCCGAGTTGGTCACATGGTGTCAGATGTGGGGGAAATGCATCCTTTGAGATGCATGCAGATTTTCAATTTTTTTTCTGGAGGAGGACCCCAGACCCCTTTCTAACTTTGCTCTTCAAACTCAATCATCCCCCAGGCCATAATATGCTAGCCACGCCCCTGCAGTCTACGTTATTTGGTGGTCGGTCAGGCAGCCACAGCTGCGAGTGGGGATACTTGATATGTGGTTCAATGACCTCCTGCCCCTTCTGCCTATATAGGTAAACTTGCCCAAATTAAACATTCCACACGGGCAAGCCTACGGCTTCTGCGATGCCTCCAGTTTATATACCCTCCGCAATGTGTTCTGCTCGGATGTACAGGTATGGTGCAATCGGGGCAACCTGTCGTCCTGATCGTGTGATCTTAAAACTATTCGACACAGATCCGTTGATGAGGATCGAACTATATCGTGGTATTAAATGCTGATCCACATCTTAAACTTTGGACCAAAACCGAATTTACTCAGTACTTTTTTTCACCCAGGCCGGCTCAACAAGATCGAAAGCTTTTTTGGGTCTAGAAATGTGACCCTCCACCAAGAAACCAGTCGGAAGTCGCTCAGAACGTTAGCCGCAATGAACTCAGATGACACCAGACGAAGAAGAAATATATTATTTCACATTTCATAACAGGCAGACAACATTGAAGTGACCAACATTTTTTAGGCCCGGTTGCCCCAATTCATACCAAAGGTCGACTTTGTTCTCAAGCGAACCTTAAAGTCGTTCTCAACCTCAAATTGTAATGGCAAGTTGAGGTTAACCTCAAACTTAACTTTGAGCATAGCTGATGCAACCCAGCCTTGGTCTCAACCTGCCAGGCTAAGAGCGACATGCGAATGGATTGGTGGTGGAGGGTCACAAAATATGATTGCACCACAATCCTTGGTCTCTTCTGTGTAGTGAATTGTGTCTTGTATCAGTCGCTCTGGGGTCGGACAAACCATTGAAAATGACTCAGTGTCAGAACTCAGATACAAATAAGTTGAACTGTGGTATCCCTTTTTCCAAAAATAAGTACATGTAACATGTCTTATTGGGTTTTGCATAACCTACGTTCAATACAGCAATGAAATGGAACGATGTGTCGCGTGGAAACAGCCTGCCCGTTATCAGCATGTATTTCAATGCATTCGGCTTGGAATACATTCAGACCAACGAAAAGTTCAGAAAACGTCATTTTGAAATCAGTCTTTTTTAAGGAGCTGATGGGGTATCTGATTTCAGTCGTCCCGCAAAGGTCCTTTTCTACGGCAGATTTATTTTGCGCGCGGGAAAATAATAGGCGATCGGGGCCCTCGACAAGGCTCCTCGAGTACCTCATTCGAAAAATCGGACACCTCGCACAAAATTGCGTTTATCGAGAAGACCGTTCAAATTCAACCACATAAACCATATATCAGTGTTTAGCTAAGACATTGAGCTTTCCATTAGTGTAATTTTTCTGGCATAAAGCAAACGAGTGAAGAGAAATCATTCGTCCTACGCACAGAATTGGAGGTCATTTGGAGTAGAGCGTTGTTAAAAACATCGCCATAACTCCATAAATATTAGCCTGCGTAAAACCAGCAAAACTGAATAGACGAAGAAACTATCAATCTCCAATCTGTGTTAATTTCATACTTCGGCATGGTATTCCAAGTTTTTGTACGCAGTTTGAACAGCAGTAGGTAACGATTCTCGCAGCCCTAACCTGGTTCCTTGGACGTCGACGTGGCGCTGATTGACGATTCTAGCAGTCAGCGCCACCGTCGGAGCCCATGGAACTTGGTTAGACAATGGATAAAGGGAAGGAGATTTCTTGAAAATGTGGCTGTGTTTCGGGGTGATTTTCCACCCCTCAGACATGCGTGCATAAAACCACGCTTCGCATGTGGATACTTCTATGTTATAACAACCCGAATGACCTAAGCAGAAGTTTCAAAATACTATTCCAAGAAAGTGTACGCACTTTGAAGAACGCCTGTTTTCGAAAACACAAGGTTACCTTTCGACCGATAACTCGGCCAAAACTGAACCGATTTCGATGAAATTTTCGGCAACTTTCGTAGAGAAACATCCATCAACATGTAAACATCGCGCCACCTTCAAACGTCTGACTAATCGTGAATAATTAGTGATTGTTTTATAGCGTCTGCTACGCCTACGTCACTGCCTCGCTTTCGTTCAGTGATTTAGCAGTTAGTACCGCCAAATACCGCGGCTGACACGTCGTGGCGCTGTTCACACCTTTGCGGGTCGACTGACCCGATTTGGGATTCGCTGATTTCCGCACTACCGTATCATGTCATAATGATTTGTCTCCAAACATCTTTGTACCCAACAGAGCAAAAGCGGAGGGAGAAAGAGGCTCAAAGAGATAAACTTCGAGCTGAGATGGAAAAGCGAGAAGCGGAGAGGAATGCTCGCCTTCTCGAAGAAAGACAAAAGCAGAACGAACAAATGATGGACGCCATGAGGAGCAAAATGGATATGGAAAGACGTCGGTTTGCGCAGCTTGAAAAGGAACAGCAGCGTTTGAGAGAGGAGCTGGCGAGGGCAAGTGGCTTATGTTAAACAATATCCATTCAACGGGGCATTTCATACTCGCGGGTCGTTTTTGCAATAAAAATGAACTGCCGAACTATGCTGACGCCACACATTATATCAATCCTTAGCCATGCCGACTTATTTTTTTCATTTTTATATCTTTCCAGAGGGACGAAAAACAAGAAGAACATCAGAGACACCTCTTCCAACTAATGGAAATGAAAAAACAAGAAACAGAACAAGCTGCTGCAATGGAGAGTCTTGGGGGATTGGCAAACCTAGCTGCCACATTTGGCTTGTTGGGCTTGCGTATTCTTGACGAGGATTGATTATACGATAATGTTGAACTCTTTTTCCTGACTGATCGAGGAAATATGTCTCCAGCACACTGACTGAACGGAACCATGCAGCAGTCGGACCGTATTTAAGATGTTGTGTAAGAGCAAACTGAACATGCCACGCGCACAGAAAAATACTCGTGTTAAAACGGTGTATGCCCGTTTCGCCTTTCTTTAAAAATTTTCCCATATTCTTATTTGCCTTTTGTTCTTTTGCCTTATTACTTTTTCGCTTTATTACTCTTTCGGCTTTTGCTATTTCGCCTTTCTGTCACTTTGCCATTTCCCATTTTGCCTTTTGCTATTTCACCTTATTGCTTTTTTGCCTTATTGTTTTTTCGCCTTTGTGTCATTCCGCCTTTTCCAATTTTGCCTTTTGCCATTTTACCTTATCACTATTTCACCTTCTATTCCTTTTCCCCTTTTGCTATGTTGCCTTCGAGTCACTTCGCCTTTTATTTTACATTTTGCTATTTTCACCTTATTGCTATTTGCCTTATTGTTTTTCACCTTTCGTTATTTCGCCTTTGTGTCACCTCCCCCTATCTCATTAGGCCTTCTGCTCTTTCACCATATTGCTATTTCACCTAATTGAAATTTGCGTTTTCTATTTTGCCGTATGTCACTACACCTTCTCACTTAAATAGGCCTACGGTGTATCCTTGCTGATAAGTGCATGTGGAACTGCTTTTGCCGCCACATTTTGATTTGCTACCATCAAATTTGAAATGAGATGAATGTGACCTACCCAACGGACTCACTATGGCGGCCTACATGGTGCCTCAGGAAGTTTTACCAGTACAGGCCAACTGTACATTATTTCCCAGTCGCCACACCTGAAAAGATCAGTGTGGTCATTTGACCTCGCCTGATGCCTCTCTGGAAACTTACTAGAAAACCAAATTTAACCGCGACAGGCAAGGTCAATTTTAAAATGTGGTAAAGAGATTGATTTAACAATAACAATGGTTATCTTTTGCCTCATATTTTTCCAGGGGGGAGGGGGCAGGAGGTTGGCAAGGATGCGTTTACAGCAAAGTGACCAGTCAGTACATGCCGCTACAAGGATGTGGGGGTCTATCTGAAGAAAACTTTCAAATATCAGTGCCCTGAATTGCAAATTCCAGCCAATTTTGATGTCAGATACATAGTGCTTATTGCAGCTACTCCGGCCGACACTTCATAGTGCCACACAGGTACACCGGTGCATTCAGTGATCGACGGTAGCTCCGGGCCCACATGTCACAATATAAACATAGCCTTAGGGTACTGAGGCAGCCAATCATAAGTTGAACAGTTCTGCATACCCTAATACCATCAAAGCTGAAGACCATTGGTCATAGGTTTTACTCCCAAATTCGATCTGAGTCTGATCAGATCGAAAATAATAGTAAGATGAATTTTTAAAAGGCATGAAAGCATCAGGCAGAACAGAAATAAGGCGAAATAGCAATAAGATGAAGTAGCAAAAGGCGAAATGACAGAAGAGCGAATTGATATAAGGTGAGAAAGCAAAAGGCAAAACAACAATAAGGCGAAGAAGCAATGAGGCAAAATGGCAAAAGGAGAAATAACAGTAAGGCCAATTAACATAAGGCAAGAAAGTATAAGGCGAAAAAACAATAAGGCAAAACAGCAGTAAGGTGAAGTTGTTAAAGGCGAATTGGCCATAAGGCGAATTAAAAAAAGGCAAAAAAGGAAAAGGCAAGATATCAATAAGGCGAAATGAAAATAGGGCGAAACGGCAAAAGGCGAAAAAATAAAATGCAGGACGATTTTAGGCTAACTGGTAAAAAGGCGAAAAAGAAAAAAATAAGGCCAAACGGCAAAAGGCGAAATAAAATAAGGCGAAACACCCAGCCACCGTTCAAAATCAATATTTACGGTGAATATTTTAAGAACATCATCAAGTTACTCGATTAACAGAATAGGGAAACGGGATTCTTTACTAAAGATCCCATCACATCAGTCATTTCTTAAAAATGAAACAACATATTCTCGAAAAACAAAACACTCATTGACGTCCACTTGATCTGGCCAAAGCTGTATAAACTCAGATTTGATGCGCAAAGTCGTACTTCTTGATCTCGACCTAGATGTTGCTTACTTCAGACTATTACATGTACGCTGCTTATCATGTTCTTTACATGTTGATATGAGACAACGCTTTTAAGTGGGCAAATTTAGATGATTTAATACTGCTAGACACGTTCATTCCTCGGCTTAAGTTCTAGATCAGCGCGAAGTTGAAGAAACTTCCTGCAGTCGCATAGCAAAAATAGAATTCCACCCACCGTTTTTTTATCTGTACTTCATACTGATTCATAGAAACAACAGCCATATATGTATCAGACTGAGAAAGATTTCACTTATTTGGCTTCGCGATTCCAGCATCCTTTCTCAGTTTTAGCTACCAGTGCTGTGTACAAATCCAAATTCTACTTGCGGGTTTTGGAACACGTAAACTTGCAAGTTCTCCGTTTATCAGAGATACAATCATGTACTGGACGATACTGATGAACTGTATTCAACCAATACTATACATCTGTCGTATACATTTTCTAAGAAATCTGAAAAGTGCGTGGAACAGTGAGCATATGCCGCGTTGCCCTTCCTAGCTACTTGATCATACTGTATTGCTTTTAGCTCATTTAAATTAGCTGCAAGGATGATATGGGGGGGGGGGGGGGGGTTANTTAGGGTGGGATGGGGCGACTGGATGGGTCAGAATTAAGTGGGAAAGTAGGTGGATCATTATTAATATCAGCGCCTACTCCCTTGAGTAACTGTGGACATCACTTTGCGTAGTGTCGAAGATATTTTCTAAAACATGCTGTATATGTCTTTCTGATATCATCGGTTGAAGCAGATGGACACCGATTGACCTATATTATTTGGAGCCGACGTCGCAGACGTTCGATCCATATAAGGCTACGCTACTACCATGGTGTCAACGTCATTGTCTGCGATCGAGACTTGTGATTGGTTGCGAGTGGGTTTCTCTTTGGCGCTAAAACATTTCACGATTTCCTGTTACGTGAAATAATCTAGGTCAGATCGGTGGCTCATCTCCTTTAACAAAGGTCTCCGTTAACAAAGCCGTCTGTATGTAATTCAGTCTCGTAGCTCTAGTCGGAGTCGGAGTCGGAAAGCATCTTAACCTCGCTATTGAAATGGTCCAGAGACTAGAGACAGTGTGCAAGACTTAAAGGATGTCTACCAGTTTTAAGAAAGGTGGCGATTTAGAGGGTGGCCGGATAAAAATGTCCCACAGATGACCTTCGGGCTATTGAACCTTCGGACTAGTGAACCTTCGGACTAGTGAACCTTCGGACTGGTGGACCTTCGGACTAGTGAACCTTCGGACTAGTGAGATGTTCCCGCTTCCGGCGGTGGCACGATCTGGATTGATCTTAATCAAAATCTAAATCAAGAACGGGCTCGAATGTGGAAGCATGTGATCTGCTACTCACGTGCGCGCATTCGGAGGCCAATTAGAGACGCTATAGGTCATTGTCATTCAACGATAGCCAGACCAATGCGTCCCTATTTAGTATGGGTTTGCACGTGAATAGCCCAGTTGTCTGATGCAGGTCATCCGCCTTCATTGTGTATGTGGAACGAGCAAAATCGATCTCGTTTAATGGGCGAAAAAGTTCTCTGTCGCAAGATAACTGTGACGACTTTTTATCCACCCTGGCCGTCTCCCGACCACTTTTGAAAAATAATTCTTTCTTACTTAACCCCGTCGCGCCGTATCTCGACCTTTGTCGAGAGTGGCCTGTGCCACACACCCTCGGATATTCAAATTGACCTAGAATCGTAACCAGTAGACCTATTGACGTCTGCTTTGCATATTTTTTAATGCAAGACTACCCCCCCCCCTTAGTACGCGATTTTGCTGTGTTTGAAGAAATCTGGCTAAAATTGCGTTTTAACATTTGTGCCGGGGTCTAGACTGACATAGCCTACTCCAAAGTGCAAATCTGACATGTAGTGACAAAATGGCTATATCTCCGGAACGGAACCAGCTACGACGACGCGACTGGCGCAAAAAGAAAGAGGAGTAAAAAGTACCTTTATTTTGACCATTTTAACAATTTTCAGACGCATAGGAGCAATGGTTATCGAGACGTTTAAAGATTGGCAACCTGACGAAAACGTAGGCCGAATGCGACTATTTCCTGACAACTTGCATCTTCGGCTCTGGATTGTTTCTCTCACAGATATTTTGGAAGAAGCAAACCTCCATGAGGTCGTGGCCCATCTAGTTGCCTCCAGAGTGAATGTCTTGTCACCAGTTTTGGTTGCAAATTTTGCGAACTAGGCGCATTTTTGTAGAGACATCAGAAATTCATGTTACGAAATGTACAGTTTTCACTTATAGTTAGCACCATAAGGCTTAATAAAAAGATGTATCGGCACTTTTTCTTGTTTCTTCATTAACCTGTCCTCTATTTCTCTCTGAGGTTGAATTCATCCAGGTGTAACATAGGTGAGTGTTTCTGTAGCTCAGTGTTCCCCAACAATAGACGCGGCCTAGAATGGTTATTGTTGGGTTAGTTGCCGCTTAATCCGTCAGGAGGGAAACAATAAGAAAAATACAGAAATACGGGGAACACTGATCGACGTTACACCGGTTCCTTGGGTTTGAACGTGACCAGATGATTTTAATATAGGCTGTTGTGGAGGAATACAAGTATCGCACAATGGAGAGCCTAAAGCAAGGTTCATTGGCACACGGATCCGATCCGTTTCCAGTCCGTTTGCCCCTAGGTTTCCGGATACGACAACGCTGAAGTCCATTTGATACATTTTTTCGGACCTGAATCGGACCAATTCCGTGTGCCAATGAACCTTGCTTAAGGCGTGTCCACACGATCAACCATTTGTTCAAAACATCATCATACATTTGTATGATGATGTTCATGGACAGATGTTTGATTGTGTAGGCTGTTTTCCCCAAAAACGTGAACAACAACCAACATGTATGATGTTCAAATTTTTAAGGCCCGTCTACACGATCATAAATTTGTTCAAAACATCATCATACATCTGTATGATGATGTTCATGGACAAAAATGTATGATCGTGTGGACTGTTTTCCCAACAAACTTGAACATGAATGATGATGTTCAAATTTTTTGCTGCATGTTTAATCTTGCCAACAAATGCACAACATCCAAAAAAATTGTATGATGATGTTTATGGACAAATGTATGATCGTGTGGACAATTTTCCCAACAAACTTGAACAACATCCAACATTTTCCTTTCTCTATCATACTTCATCATACAAATGTCCATGAATGTTGGACTGTAGAGCGAAATCCACAACAAACTTGAACATCATCATACAAGTTTATGGTGCTGTTTTGAACAATGTATGATGACATATGATGATGTTCAAAATTTTAGCTGCATTGTGTAGACGGAATCAACGACAAGCATGGACATCATAATACATCATCATACAAATGTATGATGATGTTTTGAACAAATGTATGATCGTGTAGACTGGCCTTGACTCCGAATAGGCCCTATATTCTCCAACTCAATCATACATGTACCAGTTATTCCGAATTGTTTGGTCTTCCATCATTCATGCAACACCTCACCCCTTACTGTGCCATAACACGAGAGGAATGCACTAGCAATGCATAGTAATGCATTGACAAAGTGCATTGTAGATAATTTCCCGATGGCAGGGGTTCATCTTTGTGGTAAAAAGAACATGTTTACCGAAAAAAAATCATTTTTGAAAGTTTTTTATTGTCCATGTGGCATGTGAGGTTTGAGCGAGGGCTCCAAGTCAAACCCTCTAGATTTTTCAAAACCACCATTGACAGAGAAAAATTTTCAAAAATAATATTCTTTTTTCGGACAAATGTCTCAAAGATTAACCCCTGGTAAAGGTATGGAAAAGAATGAAATTACTTAAGTTGTGGGATGAATTGGCCCAGCTGAGCGTGTTCTGTTGGAGCGATTCTTACCGCCCCTTCACATACATCCCGGAGGCCAAAGCACCTCTTTTCTTCCCTGCTGTGGAAAAGGCCATGGCGAATTAGCGGAACCAGCGGAAACAACGGAACCAGCGGAACTTGAAGGAAAAACAATGTTGTTTATTAAATAATAACTGCACTGTTCAAATCGAATTGTTAGGCGCCGAAAAAACTAGGTCTACGGTAGGCCTAGGCGATGTAGGCCCACCGGTAGCCTAGCCCAGACCTAGCATGCCTAGGGCCTACATTTAGGTCTCAATCCGCACATCATGACTGCAGTTCGCGTGTTGCTTACCAACACCGAGTCGCGTGTTGCTTTCAGTCAACAGCTGAACGAAGCAAGGACGATTCACGTGTTCGTTCTATCGGCTGCTGACCAGGTTCCGCTGGTTCCGCTAATTCGACATGGCCTGTGGAAAATAGAGCCTGCCTTTCTTGGAGAGTATCCCTCTTGACATAAGCCATTCTATGGCNATCTTCATTTGTTCCAGGACCGGATCCTCCGCCTCTTTGGTAGTCTGGACTCATATCTCTTTCGTCTTGATTCTTACTTCTTCAGTAACAATAACTCTTCTAGGTGGAGGGGTTGGTGGTATCAGACTTAAAGGTTCCTCGACAAATACGTCTAAATCTTCGAGCAAGATAATTCAATTGTTTTGCAGCCCAGCTTGAAAAGTTCAGGATATTCATCAGTAATGTATTCTATATTGGGAAGGGAAAACGATCTCGCCCGTATTGTCATTTTTATCAAGCTTTGGACTGCAGGAAAAAAGGCTCAACTGACAAGGGTAGTAACTATTGTCCACCCCATGGACGTTTGTGCTTCTGGCTCAGTGACATAAATATGACAGTTTCCATAAATTCCCTCTCTTTGGAACACATGGAGAGACACAACACCAAATATCCAATATTCTTGCAACTTTATCGAAAACCTGTTGATAGAAAATGTCCTACCTGTGAGGATTCGTTGAGAGGGGAACTTGTAATAGTAGGGTTGACTACTGTGGGTTCATCTTCTTCCACATCCTGCATTAAGGGTTCTTCTATGATTCCAGGAACGGTGTCACTGAAATCTGCAGACAAATCCTCCGGGATCGGAGTTATATCCAGTTGAGGTGGTGTTGGAGGATTGGGTGGCGTGCTGGGCGGTTCTACCGGAGTCTTGGTAACGGTTCCTTCGCCAAGTTTGTTAAGGACGTCAATCGCCAACCTATCGTGCACTGGATGGATATAGTCCCTTAGAGAAAACGGTGTCATGGGCAAGTTGGAGACTTGGAAGACGCTTGTAAATGTCATTCCCTTGTGAAGGGCTTGTAGATGTAGAGGTTAGCGGAGTTGCTGGAATGTTGAGTGAGTTTGTTCAATTATGTACGCAATGTCTAACACTTCCATATTTCTTTCTCACTAGTACCACACCTGAGGCCCAGGGAGAGGTTGACTCTCTTATGATGCCTTGGTCAAGAAGTTTTTCAATAGACTTTTTACCTTCCTCAGCAAAAGCTAAAGGAACTCTTCTTGGGGGTTGTCGGAAAGGTTTTGCATCACCAGTATCAATAACATGTTCAACTAGATTGGTGAGTCTGAGTCTAAGATCATTTTCATCCCCAGAGAAAATATCTGCAAACCCAGTCAGTAAGCCTTTCAGCTTGGCTCTCTGCACTCCATCTAGGTTCTCTATTGATTGTTCTTATATTGAGGTCAGATGAGGTGGCAAATTGTCACCGACTTCACCTGGACCACCCCTCTGATCTGCAGTCCGAAAGACTCTATCTGAACCTTCAGTTTCTGACTGAGAATGTAAGGCTGTTTTCGCATCTAGATAANAGCTGACAATATTGACTGGTATTTCGACGATTTTGATTGAAAAACCGCTGTGTCATTTGAAGCGAGAAACAAAATGGCGGACGTGGGGCCGTGTCGAAGCATTTTGCGGGAAAACATTCCAACCGGAAATATTTTCCGGGCGAACATGCCGAAATGTCCACCGGTCACGTGACCGCTCTCGGCCAATCACATTCACGGAAACTTACTTGAGGTACGATATTCCTTAATGTTCAAGACAGGAAATTGGTCATCGCAGACCATACACTTCTCAAACTGTTCAAGCTGGGTAGATTGAGAAGCGTTTTCTTCAACTGCAATATTCTGTTGCAACGGACGTAAATAAAGCTTTGAGCTGTGTCCATTTCCAAATATCCGCAGCTTCTCCACAGGGAATGACCCAACTTGGATAACGTCAAGTACAGTGCGGGAGCCTTCTTTCACCTTTTACAGGAGTCGTCATCATGCTGGCATTTGTCCCATATCGCCAAGTGTACGGATGTTTCCTACGGATTGGTTTTGAAATTGAAAGGCACTTTTGCTTTTTGTTTTTTTTACTTCTGACATAGAGGGAGCTTTGCGTTTCTTTTATTTTTTTCTGAGCGCTGGTGAATCAATTACCTCTAAAATTAGTCCACGGTTTGTTTTTTACACGCATCTCGTCATGAAAATTTGACAGTACTGTCTCCTTTTTAGTCAGGTCTTCCACATTATGTGAGGTCCAGCAGTTTTTTCAAATTATCTCTACGGCGAATCCTTCACCTATTTTTCATTGACAGTTTTTTGCCCCGAAGAGTGAAGTAGGAAACCTGTGATTCAGCTTGATCATCTTCAGAAGAATCCACAAGACCGACTGACACTGGTGAGGAACTTGTCGGCAAGTGGCAGCGGATTTAGTATCATAAGAGGGGGGAAGCCAAGGTAAAAAAAGCACAAAATTGACACACTAAATGATAATAAACAAGA